>RCUC01087046.1:0-14145 GCA_003697995.1 Taxidea taxus jeffersonii
CCCCCCCCCCCCACCTCCCGCCAGAGCTCTTCTCTAACTTGCTTTCCTCATCCAGTGCTGTGGCCGGGAGGCCGTCCATCTGCACAGCTGGGCCTAGCCCATTCCCTCCAAAGCTGCACAGCGGTCCACCCATCTGCACACCCACCCCCTTCCGTGGGCACTTTGGCGCTTTCGAGCACATGGGCCTGAGTCTCTCTCTGGTGGGTCTGGAGGGTGTCGCCCTCTGTACAGCCTGCCCTCCCACCCTTGAGGCCTCTCATCCTCCACCCAGCCTCTCAGCTCTGTCTTCCTGGCCACTTGCCCTTGCAGCACCCCGTGGCTCCCATTTACAGCACTGAGCACAGTTGGAAGTGACATACTGATCTGTGGGAGGTGGGGGTTGCCATCTGCCCCCACACCCGGAGCGAAGCTCACAGTTTGGCTGAGAGCAGAGGCCGTCCTGCCGCTGAGCTCAGGGCTGTGTGGCGGGGAGGGCTCGACCCAGGTTTGCTGGTGGGGATCACAGCTCTACTTGCTGGCCTCCAAGCATGTGTCCCCGAACCCACACCCAGCCTCCTGACGTGAGTCCTCTGCCCTGAGCACAGCAGCCAGAGCCAGAGAAGCCGGTGCTCACAGCGCTGTCCCCAGAGCCGGGCACCCTGCGCTGTGAGCCTGCTCCGCTCGGGCTGTGGAAGGTTGGAGAAGTGGCTTTCTCTCTGTCTGTCTCTCTCTCTCTCCGTGCCTCGGCTGCCCAGGTTGCAGAACAGGGTAACAGGCCCCACCTCCGGGGGACATCTGGAGCTCACAGTGCACCTGGAGGATGGCTAAGTCCATGTTGGAAACACCCCAAGCCCTGTGACTGGGGCCTCATGTGGAGAAAGGGTCTTTGCCAATGTAATCAGGGATCTCAATATGAGACCTCCTGGATTTGGGGGGCCTAAAACCCAAGGCCTGTGTCCTCATCAGAGGAAGAGAAGGGAGGAACAGAGAAGTCAGGTGACACACACCCAGTATTGCCAGGAGCCGGAGTGGAAGGGGGACCACCCCCAGAGTTGCCGGAGGGAGCGCGGAGTGAGAATTCGGCATGTGGGGGCCTCACCCGTGTCTTGATGTTCTTGGCCCTGCAGGCGTACAGTAGGGTGGTCCGAGACTCCTCGAAGGACGTGCTGGCTGGGCTGATGTGCGTGATCATCACTGTGCGGCTGTTCCCCCCCAGGGCATCCTGCTCAGCAGAAGGTCCTGGTGGAGGTAAGGGGAACGGGACCCCACCCCCCATCCCAGACCCCTCTGGACCAGCCCTCTGCGGTTCCTGCTCCAAACCCTGAGAAAGGCAGGCAATGCCAGGCCCGAGGGTTTGGTGCTCAGGGAGGGGACGCCAGGACAAAGTGAGATCTGTACCTGGACCACCCCGGCAGACTTCTGCTCTGATGAGAACAGAGTAGATTGAGAAGCCGAGTCTATGAGAATGTTTATGTACTACTTTGCTGGCCTGTTCACCTACACCCTTGCTACATAAATAGAGGGGACAGTGTCCAGCTCAGAAAAGAGGGGAAAGTCTCACTGTTAGACTATCCAAGATGGGACAGGCAGCATCAGTAAGGTAGTGAGCTCCCTGTGGCTGGGAGTGTGCAAGCCCAGACTGACCCCCCCACTCAGACGGATGGGGCGGGAGTCAGGCAGTGACCATGCATGGTTTCTACAGGGTTCTCGTGCCTTCAGGGGTTCCTGGAGGGGCCCTGAGACCCAGGTCCGGGCCTCCCTCCTGGCAGGGACACCCCCTTCGAGGCAGGTTGTACCTACAGGGCTGTACCTTCAGCAAGCGTGTGAGCTTGCTGTCCCGGAAGTTCACGTACTGCGCCCGGCTACCGCCTTTCTCGCTGAGCGCACTGATGCAGTTGCCCAGAGCCAGCAGGGAGCGGTTGATGTGGGCGCCCTCCTTCATCCTCTTGCCGCGGTTCTGGGTCTGGGCGGGAGAGGATAGGTCTGGTCCGGGCCATGTGCTGGACCATCCCTCCTGGGCCTGAGCGGCTCTGATGGCACACGTGGATGGCTCAGATGGCCACAGGAGGGGATGAGGCAGAACCACGCGTTCACGCTCACGGGGACCACAAACTCTTCGTTAAGTGATTGAGAACTGGAGTTGGGGACTGTCTGGGCACAGGAGCCCCAACTTCATGAGACACAGACCGGGGTTTGTCCTGACAGCACCCCCATGCCGGAACTTCCCCATCCTTCGGCCGTGACTCGGCATCCCCTCCTGTAGGGGCACTCCCCACCCAGCTCTCCGAAGCGGGGACTGTAGAAGCCGGCCCCCCATCCTATTTCCTCCACCGCTTCACTTGCCCAGCAACCGCCTTGCTCTCTGCTTCATTCCGCATCTGCCCGTCTGCTCCCCGCTAGACCCTGGGCTCGCTGGTAGCCAAGTGTCCCCGGAGCCCAGAACCCTGGCAGCACTGAGCCCGCGCCACAGGGATGAGCCAAAATGCCCTTGGGATAAACACCTCTGAGTGTAAGCACAGCATGGTCTCTTACTTTCTTCCCCTTATCTGTAGTTTCCACATTTTCTGCACTGTGCTTCTAATACATTTGAAATCAGAAAAAATTTTTTTTTCTCGTTAAGGACATGGGTTTGGGAGCCAACCTGGAACATGGTTTGAGAATCTCGGACAGATCTCCCGGTCTGCCCCAGCTTCCCACTCTCCCAACCTCACAGGGTGATGGGGAGGATTTAGTGTGTAACATGTGCAACAGGCCAGCTCAGGGCTAGACCCCCAGAGGCAAGCGGTAAATGCCAGCTACTACGTTCGTTACGGGGGAGCCGGTGCAGGGCAGGACTACAGCTGCCAGTGTGGCCAGAGCCAGGGCAGCTGCTCATGTCACGTGTCTGTGTCATAGAGTTGGGGGCCTTTCTCTGAGACCTCATGCCCTGGAACAAAGGCTTTCACCAGTGATTTTCTGTAAAGAAACAACAGCTCGTGAGAAGCAAGCAGACTGTAAAAGTAACCCACATAGGCCACTTGAATATACACCTAAACCCAAACCAAGGCCCAGAGAGGGACAGTGGCTTACCCAAAGGCACACAGCAAGTCCGAGCAGAGTGAGAGCAAAGACCCAGACCCTGGACCCCTCCTGGCAACCCTCTCCATCTTGTCCCAAGGACACGGCTGGGCCCAGCTATAATAGGCCAAAGTTCCAGACCTCTGTCACACGGGGCCCCCCTGCGTGAACTTGTCTGTACCCACATCTGTCCGTGGGTCAGCCATGCCCTTCCCTCCGTGCTCTAATGCTCTGACAGCTGGGGTCCTTGGTGACCCTGGAGGGACTGCCCCTCCCAGCACTAGTCAATTCCCAGTGATATACAACAAGCTTTTCAAATCCAGACCACCAACCCAGAGCCCACACCTCTGCCACCTCACTCTGGGCCACTGTCACCCTGCACTAATCCCCAGGGCCGGGGACCAGACAAATAGCCATTATGCCCCAGAGCCCTGGAAGTTACTCCAACTAGCCATCCTGAGCCTGCTCACCCCACCATGCCCGCTCCTCCCGGGGAAACCACAAGAAGGCTCTTGCCCACAGTGTGGCCTCCCTCTACCTGCTGACCGGCCCTGCTGCCTCCCCGCGTGAAATCCCCCACGCCCTCCTCTGCGAACTGTGAGTAGGACTATCTTCCCAATGGCGGTCATCTCCGGGTCTCCTGGCCCTACTGTGCATCAAATGGTCTACGAACACATGGCATTTCAAAGCAGTCTGCCCCTGGCCACTGGCCTGACCCCGCTCACTTTAGCTACAGGAACACCAAGGGCAGGGCATGAACAGATGCAACAACCCCGTGATCAAACCCCAAACTGAAAGTGTCAGTACAAACCAGGGGCCAGCTAACACAGTAGCAGACAGCACGGATTTGGGCCAGATGCCCCCGGGTCCAAAGCTTGCTTCCAACACTGAATATCTTGTGCATGGCCAAGTCACCGCACCGCCTGGGGCCCAGCTCCACATCTGCGGCCCACCTTATCCTCTGCTGGGGGCATTACGTAGATTACACCTGCTTAAGGCCTGGGCATTTGGTGACAACACAAATATGCGAGCATGGCCTCTGTCCAGCACCTGCTGTGTGCCCAGCCCTGGGCTGGGAAGAAGGTAAGCACAGCCCCTTCTTCTAGTGACAGATGCCTCCAAGGACAGGCGAACCAAGAGCTTGGGAGCAGGCAGGTGGGACCCTCAGAAGGACTGTCAGGCCTACATCCACGTCGGGCCGGAGTAAACTGGGCGCTGTCCTCCTAACAGCCACGCTTTGCACACACTGTTCCCTCCACCTGACATGACCTTCCTTGTATCCCACCAAACTCCTAGGGACCCCCCAGGCTCAGCCCCAAGACTGCACGCCAGTACCCTGCCCTCCTCTGGGCTCGCACCACCTCTGCATGGACCCCGATCTCCAAACACAGGCCTCCCTCTGCCATTCTCATCGGCTCACGCATCTCTCTTCCCCCCCCCAGAGGCTCGGCATTGGGGTGGGTCTGGGAGCAGCTCATCATCGGGACAGCCTGCCATTCAGGACTTGCAAGCCTGCAGGTACCAGCCCTGTGGGCTCTGCCTCACAACACCTGAAACTCCATGCGCGTGGTAAGCAGGTCATGGGCGGGTCCCGCCCTGGGAGCTGCAGGCACTGGTGGGCGAGGAGGGGCAGGGCCCCGCTCAGACTGCGAGGGGTAACTGCGGGGATGTTGGGTGGGGGGTGGTCAGAGAACCTGTGATGCCCGTTCCGAGCCCGCCAGGTCCACCATGAAGAGCCTCCCAACACGCACTTCCTCCAGCGAGTCTGCCCCGCGGCTCCGCCGGCGCACGGTGACCTGCAGCACAGCGTGGGAGCGAGAGGACGTCTTGTTGGCGGCCGTGGGCTCCTGCGTGCGCTGCCGGTTGCCTTTGGTGAGGAGCTGCATGATCTGAGGACAGAGACGGAGCTGGGCGGGGGGCCACACGCTCCCCCCAGCACCACGTGGGGCCCACAGGAGGGCTGGTCCCCCAGGCCCCCTTGGGCGGCTCTTCACAGATCTTTGTCTGGTGGGAGCAGCGTCTCCGTTGTGGCATGGAGCAACTCACCGATCGAGCTAACCAATCCAGTCGGGATGGCAGAGGGCGGACACTGGTGTCGCCCTCCCCCTCCTTTATCCACGGCAGACCCCATCACTGGGTCACCCACATCTTTCCCACACAGCCAGGGCCAGTTCTAGAACCTTCCGCCACAGAACCCCGCAGGCATACGGGCTCGCCGAGGTTGGCAGGTGGGCTGGAACCCATCTGTGTGCAAGCCGCTGCGGGAACCAGGCCAGCCAGCCTTGGCAGGGCACCCACTGTGTGCCAGGAGGCGCTGGGACCACAGAGCACATGGGGGATTTCAGACAGGCTGGGACTGGCTGGGGTGCTGTGTGGGAACGGGCTCCTCGCCCACATCTGGGTGCAGAGAGAATGGTGGTCTGTCAGCGATGTCTTCCCTGAATGCACCATTTGCCACGCCATTAGCCGGGAAACAACATGGGGCTGCGTGTCTGGCTCCACTCCGCGAGCTCTAGAAAGTGTGGCCGCTGAGGCCAAGGCCCCCTTCCCTCTGTGGGCCCCCATGACCCTCACCTCCTGGGCGTTCGAGGTGGAGACCTCCATGATGCCTGCGATCTGGATGTTGCCCCGAGAGTCCTCCCTCAGGTCCAAGAACCCCGAGGATGGGTTCAGGAGATCCCGGATCACTTCATTATAAATCTGGGAGGACAGACACAAGCGGGAAATGCAGCAGCTTTGGGGCAAGAACAGCTCAGTAGGAACTGAACTCCACAGAACTCCAATGCCCCAAGGGCTGAGGTCTCCCAGGAGGCCAGTGGGCAGCTCACCTCCAGGTAAGACATGGACACGCTGCAGTCTGCGTGGTCGCGGGTCTCCTCAATGGCCCGGAAGAGGTCGGTGAGGGTCTGCAGGTAGATGCCGGGCTCCGCGTCCATGCCCAGCATGGTGTAGGTCTTCCCTGTGCCTGTAGGCAGGTGGACAGCCACCAGGGCGGGGACTCCTGAGGCGGGCTCCTACCTTGCCCGGACACACGCCACCAGGAGACAGTCCACACCTCCACCACCTTAGGCAAACTGTCCTGAACACTCAGACATGCTCATTTTCTGTTTTGGAAACGGGGTCCGGGAGAAGCCCGCGAGAGTCTGATGGCTCCCCTGCACAAGAAACCCCGGACACGGGGGCCGGGCTCGTGCCTATCGACAAGGACGCCCTCTGCCCCCTGCCCCTGCTCCCCAAAGACCCTCCTTGGCCAGAACCTGGCAGGCAGTAGGTGCATGCTAATGTCCACAGCGTGAATGACGTCCCCAGGCCATGGCCCTGGGCCAGGGGCTTCCCAGGCCTCCATCTCCCCATCTGCGCCAACCTCTGCCATCCTGGCTTTCAGGACGTGAGAGGTGGCTAAGCTTTGGGGACCTTTGTGGAGCCCAAGTGCTAGTTGGGGAGACGTTTGTGGGTTCTCATGGGCATCAAGGGGCAGGCGTGGCTGGACCCCCACGTGCACGCCTACCAGCTGCGTGCACTCTCTGAGGCTCAGCTTCCCCCTGTGTGCCAAGGGGGTGGCTCTCGCTGCCCATGGGGGCTGCAACAAGAATGGAAGGAGCCAGCGGGCGCAAGGAGAGCAGCACGCGCTGACGCAGGGTAGTGCTCCAGGGGCCCTGCCCTTGGCAGTACCTGAGGGGCCATAGGCAAACACCGTCACGTTGTACCCAGACACGACACCTTCCACGAGGTGCTGGGTGGTGGCACGATACACGTCTTCCTGTGGGCGGACGGGAGGATAGACAGTGGGACACGTGGCCCAGCCAGAGTTGGACCGGTGTGTGATGTCTGCACGTGGCCAGGGACTGCCAGGAGGGGGCCAGTCTAGATGCAGCATGGGTTCCGGTCCCCATCCTGCTGCTGTGCTACCCCAGGGAGTGAGACGGGGCCAGGCTCCTGAAGAAGGCACCGGGGAGGATCACATACGAGCATTCATGACAGCTCCCGCCATGAGGCCTGTCACATGTCTGGTGATGGACATGGATAGGGCCACTCCAGGCTTCTCAGGAGCCGAGAGAAGTCAGACACAGTGCCTGGGACTGGAAGGCAGCACAGGACTTGCAAGGGCATTAGGACTCCTCAACACGGGCTAAAACCAGGACCAGCCTCACCAATCTCAGGCCAACAAAATCCCACGTAAGGTAGCAACACCTAGCAACAAGTGTGGTAGTGAGCACCCTGCCCACAGGGGTATTCGAGGAAGGACACCTCCAGTGTGTAGGTATGGCTGGACCTGACAGAAATGACAATGCTGTATCTGCTGTCCTTCCAGGGCGCCCGTCTGGATCCTGCTCCCCATGTCACAAAACTGTCCCAGAAGCCCCGCTGGCAACACGGCTCACAGCATCTGGGCACGGGTACTGCTTTCCCCAGCTCTGGACTTACATCATCAGGGGCTGGGACCTGGCCTGCAACTCTCCAGCATCTAGCCTTGGTTTCCCCATCTGTACAATGGGGCCCAATCCCAGGACAGCGTGGAGAGCTTCCGAGAGGCTGGCAGGACCATGCACGCGAGGACAGCCCTCAGCAGGGGCTGCTCTTCAACTCCCTCCTACTTCCAACCCCATGAAGATCTTGGGAGTAAGAGCGCATGTCTGTTCGGACAACACCCGGCTCAGCCACGAGGAGCAAATCCATCCTCGATAGAACTACAGCTGCATCCTGAAGGGAGGGCCATTCCCGGTGCCCCCAAGTGGCCGGTGTGTCCGAGACAAGATGTGCCGGGGCCCAGCGGGCAGGGCTCGGGGCCAAACATCCCCTAGATGTCCTCTCCCTGGAGGACATTCCCATCTCCAGAAGCCTGGGTGCCAATCCTGCTCTGCCGGGCTCCCCAGGCTCCCCTCTATGGCGTGGGGTGATGAGACAGGTAGGGGTCAGGGGAGGAGCTGGACAGCTTTCGTCCTTGGTGGAGGGTGCTGATGAGTGCAGCCTGATGCCTGATGCCACGACTCCTGCGCTCGGTCTGCAGAAGGGGCCAGCAAAGGCCTGCGCCGGGACCCCTTGTCCCCTGCAGCTGTCCCCACTGGCTCACCCCTCCTCCAGGTCCTGGCTCACTGCCGCACACCTGGCTGGTCCCCAAGACAGTGCTCATTCAGCACCTGCCTCCCTCGCTGGATGGAGGCCCATGTGGGTGGGGAGCATGCTCCAGCCACGTGGCAGAGGGGACCCCACCCTGTCTGGATGGACGAACGAGAGCATGCATGAACCCAGGGCCCCGTGCATGGGGCCTCCCGCTCCCTGCCCCAGGACAACCCAAGTGCCAGCCCCTTATTCAGCAGGGAGACTCCTATGACAAGTGATGGGACCACCTGGCCACTGAGTCCTCCCCAGGAGGGCTCCAGGATCTGGTGAGCCCCCGTGGGAACTCACAGGGGCCAGTGGGCCACAGGGTACCTGTGATGCATGCTGGTCCAGAACAGCATCAAAGATGAAGGTCTTCTCCCGCGACCGGTGTGTGCGCAGTGTGTCCTCAGGATCTTCGCTGGGGCCCATGAGCACCACCGTCTAGGGTGCGGGAGGGAGGCATCAGAGGAGGGGCTACTCACAGAATCAGGGCGGGCTCCATGTGCCCAGAAAGACCCCAGGCCTGGTCCTTGCCTGGGGACACCCGGGGCTTGGTCTGCATCCCAGGAGGGCTGCCGGCCTCTTTGCTCAGCCGGGGCATAGGGGGGGTTCCTCCAGCCCTGAGCATCCTCTCCACCTCCCATCCACATTCCTGTACCCCTGCCCTGGGCCTGCTGAGCTCTGTACCCCTGCACCCATTCAACAGGGACAGGGCCCTTTGATGAACTGATGGAAGAAGGGATGGCAGGAGCTGGGTTGCTCTGTGGCCCCCCAACCCCGGCCTGCCCAAGTGTGCGCCCATGCCCCTCCTGTCCACCCCCCAAGCTCTGTGGTCCCCTCTGCTGCTCCAAGCCAGTGTATGGTGGCCCCCTCCCCCGGGCCTCTCCCATCTCATACAAATACATAATTACGAAGCACGGTGTAGGAGGGCCTCTGGGGATGGGGAGCAGGGCAATTAGAGACCAATCAGCTCTGTTTACTGCGGGAGGAAATCCTGGGCTGGTGGGGGGCATGGGCGCCGGGTGATTCCTGCATGCACAACTGGACAGACCAAGAGCCTGGCCAACCTGTGTACCTACACCCCCACTGACCACCCGGCCAACCCCTCCCTCTGTCCATAGCTTTGGAAACAGAGGCCTCAGGAGGCAAGGGCTGCCCAGAGGCTCCTGGGGAGTCAGGCGGGGCTGGGAGCCCCCAGGGCCTGCCCCGGCTTCGGGCCAGCAAGTTTTCCATGACATAAGCTAACCACTTTCAAACTTTGTGGAGAGGATCTCGGGAAAGGGACCTGGTGGGGAGAGCCCCCATCCACACAGTTCCCGCCAGGTGAGCGTGCTGTAAGGCAGGCCAGAATGCCAGGGGTCCAGGTAGGTTCAGAACAGGCTCCCACCAGCAGGAGGCCTTGGGCAAGTTTCCCCACCAACCTGGGCACTGTTTTCCCATGTATAAGGTGGACTTGGGAGCAGAACCCACGGCCGTAAGGGGCACAAGCCATCACATGCTCAGTATCCAACAAGTATCAGCCACAGTGGCTCTCATGCTCGAAAAACAAACCTTTTTAAAATTTGCTATAAGATAACACAATTGAGAGAAAAAAACCCAACCATAAACACACGTGCTGGTGAGGTATTATCAGTATCGACTTCCCGTGGTCGCAGAATATCCGTGTTTTTAGGGAACACACAGGGATATCTCTGGGGGCGGAGGGGTGCAACGTCTCAAGCAGCCCAGCGAAAGGGAGCGCGTACACACAGGGAGAGGGGACCAGGTGCCCCTGCGGGGGAAACTTGGCGGCAGACAACACGGGGGCTCCTACGCGGGTCTGCCTTTGGCTGGCCTGAGGTCCCATCAGAACACGAAGTTACACGGAAACGTGGATGTGCCACCACACAGATGAGCCTCAGAATCACCAGGCTGTGTAGGACCAGGCCACACGCCGTGGGCCTCGGTCAGCAAGCTGGCCAGCGGGGGCCAGGGGAGGGTGGGGGGCAGCTCAGATCGGGCAGGGGCCCCTTCCTGGGAGACGGAAATGTTTCGAACTGGAGAGAGGTGGTGTCTGCCCAGGGCTGCGTGTCCTCACAGCCACTGACTTGCTCCGCTTAAAATGGTGACCTGTAAGTTACAGGGGTCTCCCTCCAGTTCTTAAAAACCCAGCTGTGTTTCGTGCAGTACAGAACAAGGGGGCCTTGGAGCCAGGTCCCAGGTGGGCTCTGAAAGGACCCTGCAACGGAAGGAACAGCAGAGCAGGTGGCATGTGGGGGAAGAGAGGGCCTCGGGGACCTTGCACACACAGCCCCACCTGTGCCAGCCAGGTCATGACGTCCGAGGCTTCAGAAGGATGATGGCCCCGGGAAACATGAAGCTTCAACTCACAAATGCCAGTTGCTTCCCCGCCCTCCCGAAGTGTCCTGTTTCCCTCAAGTCACTGGATCCCCAAAGCCAGGGAAGTAGGAGAAAGTTTCATCATGACCTGCAGGAACCCCTGGGCAGCGCTCATGCCACGGAGCTGCCCGGGACCAGGGCCAGCAGGGGACACTTCTCGCTTGGGGGTTGGTCACCTTCCAGGTGTGTGACCGCCAGGACGGAAAGGGGGCCTACTGACTTCCAGTATCAGGGAGGATAGGAGATACCGTGGACAATGGGGGTGCTCCCCGGGAGGACGTCCATCGTTTCCAGATGGGCCAGCACCAAGGTCTGGGGACTAATGACACTACCCTGAGAAACACTATCGATCCCAGCAAATTGTTATTCTGCCTTCAGAGTTATGTGACAGGGCCCTCCCTTCCTCCTCTGACCACACACAGGGCAATCCCTGCTCCGGGTGGTCACCAGTCCCCAAGTGACACCAGCCCAGCTGGGTCTCCCGCCGCATCCCTGACCCCCAGGTCACCTAGCGCATGAACTCAGCAGGAGTGATGCTGCTTCCATAGTAAGAACACCTACACTCTTCACACCTGAGCCGGATTCGTCCCTGCATGACTCCGCTCCCCTCTCTGCTCACCATGGGCTGCTCATGGATCTAAATTCACCACAGCATCTGCCCAGGGCAGCCCGAGGTGTCCGCACCACCGAGACGGCTGTCCATTTCCTTGTCCCACACGTCCTCTATAGCTCCCCAGCTGCCAGGTCAGCACGGGGCACCCAGCCTGGTGGGGAGCGGCAGCCAGGGCTCCCCAACATCCTGGTACTTTACCTCTGATGTGCAAACCTTCTCCTAGGCATGACATTCAATCCCTCATTACAACTGCCTTTCTAATGACAAATGGAAAAATCCAACTCATCTGACAAAATCTGTCTTAGCCCATACTTGGCATTCATTTTGCCATGCGACTCCCGTCACCCGCAGGGTGCTGGCAGAACCCGCTATTACCATCGTTACCTGGGGCCCTTTTCAAATGAGGGCCCTAGACCTTTAGCTAGACCTGCCAAAGGGCCCTCTGGTCCCCCCTGCCTCTCCTGCCCTGTGTCCTCAGAGCGGCCATACTCACACTACCTTGGGAGCTGACTTCCCCTTCTGCCAGGACCGACCCCTCTCGCCTCCTCTAGGCACTGCTCCAGGTCTTAGAGAGTGACCCCCTTTGCCCTGCTTGATCCTCTGTGACAGCGAGCAGGATGGGGATGGTTCTGTGTTCCTCTCAGCTCTGCCTGGTGTGGGGAACAGCTGAGCCACTCAGATGAGTCAACGAGGGAGGGAGCAGGCTCGTGAGGCGCATATAGAAGGTGAGCATCTCAACCCCGTGAACGCAAGCCCCGTGCTCTCACCCCGTGCCCCCCACCCCGTGCCCCTGTGGTCTCACCTGGTCCCCCACCTTGTGGGCGATGATGGTGGCCCCTTCCTCCAGTTCTGTGTCACTGAGTGGGCGGATCCGAAGCGCTACCTGTGGGCAGAACACGACGACAGCTGCCTTCCAGAGGCCCCCCGGAGGCTGCTCCCCATCCTCCCAATGCACCAGGGACCCCACCCTGCTCCACAAGGGTCTCCCTGTAACCCACCTCAGCTCATCAACCACCAAGGAGGCTGAAGTCCCCCCACAGGGCTTGGAGCTTGTTGGGGGCATCACAGGGCTGGCAGGGTGTGGGGGAGAGGCAGAGACAGGGGAGTAGAGGCAAGGCCCTGGAAGGGGACCCGCAGCCCTGCACACTGACCTGTGCCAACAAGGCACCAGGAGGGTCAGGAGGTGGCAACCTGGGAACACAAGGAGGGATGCTCACCGTGAGCGGCTGGTCCTTGGGCTCCACCTCTCTCATGGCCGGGCTGCCCCGAGCCGGGGAAGGGCCAGCCGTGGGGCCGGCAGTGGGGCCAGCGGGCATGGCGTGCTCCCTGCTCTCCTGGCAGGCAAGGCAAGGCGACCTGTCTGCCCAGAGCCCCCACCCACCTCCCGCCCTGCCTCGGTGACATCAGCAGGCCCCAGGAGCCCAGCCAGTCCTTAACTATCGCACACATGGGACTGCACACGTGGTAGGGGAGGCCCCGAGCAGCTGGGTGGCGTGGGCCCCCAAGGACACAAGCCAGCTGCATGCTACACATGCGGGGTTGGGCTCCAGACCTTGGCCCAGACTTTATGTCTCTGCCCTCACTCACTGCCAAACCCCAGGGCTCCTGGATTTCTTCACCTGCTCTACAGGGAAGCCTGAGAGCCAGAGGCTTGGCCTTGGAGGGTATCCACCAAAGGGCAGCCAATCCCACCAGCTAATGTTTAATAAAAGTAATCTCAACTACGAATGCTTCTCCCCATGGATGCATTTCTAGAACAACCTTGAAGCGACCTTCTGGTTTCTGCTCGGAACATCTTTCTAGCTGTATTTCATCTCTACCACACCCTGGGCCGGACTGGCATTGACCATCAGACATCTGTGCAGGCAGGCCAGGCTGTGCCGTTTTCCCCACAGCCTCGAGGGCGGTATGCCCTCACAGGGAGAACCACGACTGGCGTGAACAGGCCGCTCCTGCATTGGAGGAAAGTCGCTCAGAGGCCAGATCCAGTAAGCTCACACCTGAGAAATCTGACTTGGGAGACCGCAGCTGTATGCTAGGAGGCCTAGAGGCCAGTGGAGCGGCGGGGGCCGGGCCTGAGCTCAAGTGATTCCCCCCAGGTCAACACAGCTGTCCCAGCCTGGCCCTGTTTTCTTCTGGGCAGCAGGTCAGCGCTAAGCACCAGGACGTCCCCAACCCACCACCGAGGCACGGGGAACAGAGAGCACTGCCCACTGTGATGCCCACATCTCCCTTCCACGAAGGCTCCAGCCTGTGGCCCACAGGCAGATGCCGGAGAGCCCAAGACTCTAGGTCCCCCACGAGGGCAAAGGTCTCCTCTGGAGAACAGGACCAGGATGGCGGGTCCATGCTGGGGGAGCTGGGGCTGCACACACCCTGATGTCCCAGCCAGAGGCCAGAGCACAGGGGCCGCCCCAGACCCGCAGGACAGGTCAGGCCATTCTGCCCGGGCCTGGCCTGGGAAACCCGTTTCTAGAGCAGAACAGAACAAAACAAGCACGCATTGTTTCAGAAATTCTTTTATTAACAAATTATGTAAAACAATTACAACTAACAAGTTTAAAACAATCAAAAGTAAATTTTTTGAAAGCTCTGTTAAAAATCTGGGAAAACGACCAAAGCCTGGACCTTTTCTTTCTTACCACCATCAAACGGAAAACCCAGGACTCGGCATGCTGAGGTTTAAAGGACATGAGCGCGAACAAGGGGCACCGTGTGTTGACGGGGAGCCAGGATGGCAACGGCTGGAACCGGGAATGGAGCACCAAGTGTGCCTCGCAGCCGGGCCCAGGGTTGCGGCAGGCCACCCACCTGCTCCTCCAGCGCAGCCTCCATGGGTCAGGGACTGCCCGGGGCCCTGCAGACAACAGCTTAGCCTCCAACCCCAGAACCTTTCAGGTCCACGCGAGCCCAAGTCAGGCGTCTACGGCGTGCCTGTCCTGTGCTTCACTGCTTCCCACGTCAGCCATCAGGCTCCCGGACGGACAGACAGAAGTGCAACCACGGCAGCCGAC
>ML096161.1:0-14747 GCA_003697995.1 Taxidea taxus jeffersonii
TATTCAAAAACAGAAGCAAACAAACAACAAAACAACAAAAACTCTCACTGCTATTAAAGGACAAGGTCAGAAATTGAACCCAGGACTCATTCCATAGCCTACCCTCTTAATATATGTTACACTGAATTGCCTTATTCTCCCCTCCCATTTGACAACTCCAAGGACCCTTTTGTCTACGAATCGCTGTTTCTGTCTTGTGAGGTGAGTTTCTCAACTTTGTTCTTAGCCAGCAACACTCAACTAAGAAGTCTTTTTTTTCTTCTTTTAAGAAGAAGATTTTTTTAAGTAATCTCCACACCCAATGTGGGGCTTGAACTTACAACGCTGGGGGCTCAAGAGTTGCATGCTCTACCGATTGAGCCAGGCAGGTACCCCTACAAAGAGCTTCTATTCTTTTTTTTTTCAAGTAGGCCCAAGGCAGGGCTTGAACACATGACCCTGAGACCAAGAGTTGCATGTTCTGTCAAATGAGCCAGTCAGACGCCCCCTATTTCATGCCTAATCCGTGCTCCATCCTAGGGAAAATAAGATGCCCCCATAACACAAACACCCTGACAAATTTATATTCATTAGACTACCTGCCTTAGAATTCCTATATTGTGAAAAACATTTATCCCTATCAGAATTACATATTGTAACTCGACAACAACAGAACTAACCTCCACCTATTTGTGGAAAATCCTCACACTACCTTCTCTGGGCTCTAGCACCTGGGTTTTATTATTTTTCTTTCATCTGAGAAAAAAATTCTAGGGATTCTCCAGTTCTCACTTATCTTCAGAGTCTAATAAAAGACTCCACAAATATGTGGGCACACATACACACAGTTATTCTTTGCTGGAATGCTGTATCAGGGGAAAACAAAAACCAATAAACAAAGCTCAAACCTCTGTTCTGAAGTATTACGGAGGATTGAGACCTTCAACCTGTGGACCTTTCCTTCTAGAGAGGTGTTAATAGGATCAGAATGCAATATGGGCTAGTCACCGTAGGTCAGCTCAAGTCAAGAATTTCCTGAGCCACCTGAGCAGCAGCTTATCTGGGAAGTGATTTCTACGGATGCTAGAAAAAGCTGGGATGGAAACACATCAGTCACGTGACCCTTAGGAGCCTTTGCAGCAAAAGTCTGGTCTCAACCTGGCCTCTGACCCATGTCCCATTGGAGTGTAAATTCTAGGAGGACAGAATCGTCTTGTATGGTTTCATCTCTAGTCCTCAGAACTGGGCCTAACATAGAGTAGATGTTCAATAAATGAATGGGGAGCCAACGAATAGAGCCCTGGGTTCCAGTGCAGGTGCTTGGGGGCAAAATATGCCTCTTCAGACATGTCAAGGTCTCTTGCCTTTGGAGCTTTCCTTCTGTGGCATGTCCTCAGAAGATAACCTACAGCAGCAGTTTGGGCTGTTCTTCCACTCCTCTTTCTAGAAGGTTCCCACATGTTAACCTGTGGGCAAGGCAGTCCCTGCGTCTGATTCCCACCACTCCAGGGTCTCTCTGTGGAGGAAAACGGGAGTAGGATGCAGGGAAAAGGGTGTTTTGCCCATTAAGGAGGAACCAGGGACCTCAATGTCCCCTGCGGCAGGGGGGCTGATGGTAAATCCCATCCCTGTACCCAGATCACTGAGCTCCTCCCAACCTGGAGGCCTGCCTTTGATGGAAAAGAGGGTCTCTGTCTGCAGCTAACTCTTAGTTGGGAGACCAACAAATCCTGAACCAACCCTTGCCTGCCGGAAATACCCCATCAAATGTCTGTGACCCAGGGGTCCCTAAGTGGGCCCCAAGCGTACAGTGTGGTGGATGGGAGTTGCGCAGGCAGCTTCCTGAGTACCAGTCTGTCTCTGCCAGGGATTGGTTCTGGCAGCTCACCGGGCAGGGTGGCCTGAGAGCTTTGGACCTAAGCAGCAAATAACACACATCTGGTATTCCTGGCCTCCATCCCTTACTTTGCCAGAGATGGATTTACACAGATGAAGAACAACAGGAGGTAAGGATTCCTTCCTCGTTTGCTATGGATCGCAAGGATTGGTTCCTTGTGATCCAATTGGCTAAGAGCATGGGGAGACCTGACAAGTGAGGGACTCAGGGAAAGGCCCTTGGTCCCAGGGAACCCCAGTGTGACATAGGACAAGAGCACACTTCTGAGGAATCCTGAAACAGAGCGGGGACCTGCCTCTTAGCACAGGCCTTAAAAACTAACAGGTGAATGGGGCACCTGGCAGGCTGAGTCGATAGACCGTGTGACTGTTGATCTCAGGGTCATGAGTTTGAGCCTCACGTTTGGTGTGGCGCTTACATTAAAAACAAACAAACAAACAAACAAAAACAATAAAAAGAAAAAGCTTAACAAGTGATTAAGAGGATGAAAAATGAATACATATATTAATGAATAAATAAATTCTTTCACAAAATGAAGAAAGCTTTTATAAGAAGGATCATCATGCCATTCTCCTGATTCTCATTTTGTCTTTTAGGTTAATACAGAGTTTCAATATATCACTTTTGTTTCCTTAATAGAGCTGCGATAACTCAGCTTCCTGGGCTACTAGGCCATGCATGCCAGCCAGAGAGGTGAGGGTGCTGAGGGAAATATTCTGAACCCCCAAATCATAGTATAGCAGTTCTAAGGGACAATGTGGGTATGTCAACCCATCCCTTCATGTGACAGATGAGAAAATGGTGGCACAGGAAGGTTACATGATGTGCCCAAGTCCACACAACTGTGCTCCTGTGGAGATAGCATGCTGGGATATTTGCCTGAGAAAATATACCAGCTTTCCTCCTCTGAGGTTAAACAAAAACAAAAACAAAAACAAAAACAAAAACAAAAACACCAACATTTTACATTGGTTGCTTTAGGGGGAAAAAGTCAATGAAGTTGCCTGAAAACAAGGCCTCCCATTTATGGGCATCAGCAGTAGCCCAATGAATATGAGACTCTGAGAAATCCAAGACTGACTCCTGCAAAGGACAGGGGTACCAGGAAGTCACCTGAGGCAGAGTTGTCAGGGAGGCCATGTCCTGTCTGTCCCTGTACTTCATCTGGCTAGGATAAGCTCCAGATGGGGCCAATTTCTTTAGGACTGTGTATGTCCACCCAGTCCTCTTTAAGGAATATGCCTGTCCTGAAACTAATATCCACCATAATGTCAAATATCTGTTAAAAAAAAATATGATGGGGGTGCCTGGGTGGCTCAGTCAGTTAAGAGACTGCCTTTGGCTCAGGTGATGATCCCAGGGTCCTGGGATCAAGTTCCACTCCGACTCCTTGCTCAGCAGGAAGCCTGCTTCTTCTTCTCCCTCTGCCTGCTGCTCCCCCTGCTAGTGCATTCTCTTTCTCTCTGACAAATAAATAAAGTCATAAAATAAAATAAAAGAACACACTGGCACATTTGGGGGGCTAAAGGCTAGAATGTCCCCAGCAAGAATCTCACCATGATGCCCACATTTAAAACAGGTCTTCCTTAAAGCTTATCTTTCCTGGAGGTATGAAAGCTGTTCTTCTTTAAAGGTGGAAGTCTGGGTGGCTCAAGCAGTTAAGCAACTGACTCTTGATTTCAGCTTAGGTCATGATTTCAGGATTATGAGATGGAGTCCCATGTTGGGCTTCCTGCTCTGTGGGGAGTCTGCTTGAGACTCTCTCCCTCTTCCTCTGCCCCTCCCCACTATTCTCTCTCTCTCTAAAAATCAATCAATCAATGTTCAAAAAAAAATGTAAAGTTAGAGGTCTGATTCAATTTCTTTTCTGCATTCAAGCTTTTGCTCATTTTTGCTCATTTATTCATTGGTTCAGCTGGCACTTACTGGTTCCTATTCTGAACCAGACAATGGCTCATGAAAGAGTAATTACTGTGATGACTGCCCACATCCCTGCCCCTGAAGCCTGGATTATCTGTCATTTTTCTTATCTGAGAAATGGTTCCCTCTGTTGGAGGAGTGGAGAGGGGCAAATTCATAACTGGTTGGTTTAATGCATCTGATCATCCTCAAACAAAAGTCATATGTCACCCAACCAGAGCTAAAGTGAAGGAGATAGGTTGACAGGCAGACCAGAGAGCAGAAAGGTTAGAACTGCAGGCACAGAAACGGTTCCATAAGCTTCTGGACAGGAAGGCAAATGTCACATATGGAAAGTTCGTGTTCATTCATTCATTTGGTGATGCTCATATGTGCTGAGCATCTCCCAGGTGCCAGGCACTGTGGTAGGGGTGGGGTCACATCAACCTTGCTCTGAAGGAGCTCAGGATTTAAAGGAGGGAACAAAATCATGATGGAATGAAGTTAAGTCCTAAAAGAAGTACATATACGGTTCCAGGTGCAGAAAGAAAATGCTGAATTTGGAGACTTTTTTTGAAGTGGAACCGATAGATCCTCATGTAGAAGGTGAGGGAGGGAAAGAATTCAATGAGTCCAAGGCTTCTAGCTTAAGGCACTGGATGGAAGGTGGTATTATTTAACTAGGAAAAGGGATATGGAAGGAGATTCCAGCTTCTTAGATGAAAGTAAATGTCTCCTATTTTACTCAAGGTGGAAAATCAAGGTTGAGGTGTCTATGGGTAGTTGAAAATGAATTCAGGACAGAAATTGGCCAGTAATGTTGCAGGAAGGAGCAAGGAGGGGCAAAGGGATAGGATGATGAAGAGTATCAAAACGTTGATATGTAAGATATGTAAGAATTTGAACATAACCGGTGCCCCAAAGAAGATGACGATGCCAGTCTCCTGGAACCTGCCCCACTATGGAGAAACTGCTCCTGCCTCGGTCATAAAGGGCTTCAAATTGTCAAGAGAAGAAAGCATCTGCCAGCCTGCACCTGGCCTGACTTTGGGATTTGCACTGCGGACTCCTTGGTGCCCTTCCAGTTCCCTCCCTCACTGTGGCACCTGTGACAGCACCTCTCTACTTCTCTCACTCACTACTTTTCCCCAGCTTTTCCTCTTCCTTTTCCTTAAGAATCGGGGATCCCCAGAGTTTCATCCCAAGACCTATCTTTTTACTCAATGTGCTCTTCCTACATGATTGTCCGTAACTTCAGTTGCCACTTACAAACAGATGGCTCTCAGGCCAACATCTCTAGCCCAGGCATCCTGAGGAACACACCACACCTGGCACACAGAAAGCACGCAATAAACGTTTGCTGAAATGAGCTGAGCTCTAGCTGGACTTTTTCCACCACAAGCTCCATTAGGTATTGCCATCAGGATGTCCCATAGTCTTGAGATTCAGGAGAAATGGAGCTCATTTCCTGGGGCTGATCCTCCTTTTTTAAGTTCTATTTTTTTCTTTTTGTTCATAAAGTGGCACCTTTAATACCCAAGCACCTAAAAAACAGACATCAGCGTCATCCTAGACTCTTTCCACTCCTTGCTCCCACAATAGCCTATAGACTCCATCTCCAGTGTCTTAAATATGCCCCATTCTCCTCATTCTCCCTGCCAGGAGCCCTCACCACCTCTTTCCTGCTTCCTTGCAACAGTCTACTGCTTAATATCTCTGCCCCCAGTCTTGCCCTATTCCAAAGTACCATCAGAATGATCTTACAGGGTGAAGTTCAAATTCCTTATCATGGGACAGACCTTTCTTCCACTTTCTCCAAAAAGAATCCTTTTAAAGAAAATAATTAATCACTAAGAAGTCTTGGCTCTCAAAGGGCTTTATGATTTTGCACTTTCTGTTCCCTCCTACCAGGTGCCCTTCTTCAGCTTGCCTCTCTTCCTTGATTGTTCGCCCAGAAGACTCTGTTAGACCTTTAACACTCCATCTGAGAATTTTCTCCTTCCCTTGCTTCCCCCAGCTTCCCAGTGGTCACCTTCCCTCTTCTAGGCTCCTATTAATAATTTTTGCCACTTTCTATCAGATTGTAGGGAAGGCATTTATTTTATGATTTCTAGGAGGGTGGTCCTTAGCACCTGACACAGTGGTGGGTACTCAGGAAATGACTAAATAAGTAAATGAATGATGAGAATGATGAGGGAGAAGGACAACTGAAGAAGAAAGCCACGGGGTAGGTGCGGCACCTGGCTGGCTCAGTCAGTAGAGCATGGGACTCATCATCTTGGGTTTGTGAATTCAAGCCCCACGAGGGGTGTAGAGATTACTTAAAAGTAAATAAAGAGGGGTGTCTGGGTGGCTCCCAGGCCACCCAGCTCAAGCGACTACCTTCAGCTCAGGTCATGATCCTGGGGTCCTGGGATGGAGCTCTGTATCGGGCTCTCAATTTAGTGGGGAGTCTGCCTCTCCCTCTCCCTCTGCCTCTCACTCCCTCTGCTTGTGCATTCTCTGTCAACTGGATAAATAAAATCTTTTTGGAAGGAAGGAAGGAAGGAAGGAAGGAAGGAAGGAAGGAAGGAAGAAAAAGAGAAAGAGAGAGGAAGGAAGGAAGGAAGGAAGGAAGGAGGGAAGGAAAACTAAAAATAAAAAAAGAAAGCCATGGGGATAATGTAAACACGGGCACCACAATACAAATCAAGAAATGCCTCTTCTCTTGGACGGTCCTCTGCTCTGGGCTTAGACAGAAGGAGGCCTTTCTCCAAAGATGAGCTCAAGTCTAATTATTTCATTTACCATGTCTTTTAGGAAGATCTGTGGGAAAGAGGGGAGAAGGTAAGAGACAATTGCTAGCAACTCACCTGAATTTGCTCTCCTTTTTCATCTGATCCCTTTCTATATTTGAAAAAGAAGTACAAGCCTCCCCCTCAGGTAGGTAGGGGTATAAGAAATAGCAAACTGTTAGTATTTGTTCTGTTTGGGTCCGCAGGAAATGACTAAGAAAGTTGTTTTGTTTTGTTTTTCCCCAACAATCTTTCTGGTTCAGCATTGCCCAAGTATGAAATTTCATGAGAGAAGGGATTTAAGCATCGTTAAAAGATATCTTGTGGCTCCTCATGAGTCCAAAACTTTGCAATGCCACAAAGCCTAGCATTCCGTGTGGTGTGGGTCAACGGGGCATTTATTACAAAGAATTTTCTCTGTCAGGTTTTAAAGCCTCTCAGAGCTGTGGAATTACATCTCTTATGAGGTCCTTCTACCACGGTTTGGCCCTAAAACCCTTCCGTCCTATGACAGAGCCTAAATGGGGAGAAGCAACATGACTAGAACTTTCTTGGGATGAGAGGGTAGCTTGGACATCTAAAAGTACAAGGCATTGGGAGCATTGGCACATCTGATGCTTCACATGCAAGGGCTCCCATTCTTAAGGGGATGCTGCTTGCTGTCACAGAGCATTTAAGGGGTTGGCTAGCGTTTGTGTGTGCAAGTGAGGTGCTGAGCAGTTTGCCTGCAATTTGCAAGTGCAGTTATTGAGCTGAAACGTAACACAATTCGAAATAGTCTGCCAGCAGCAGAGTGGAAAGGCAGTCAGAACTGCTGGGTCACTAGCAATGCCACCTTCATCGTAGATAAAGGGATGTCTGCATTAGGAGGGAGGAGAGATTGGCTCCTGCGATTGGGGTGGGGGTGGGGGTCCTAGGACAGATTAGGCTTCATTATGCAGGAACACTACTTGCTTTCACTTCTTACGGTCTCATTATTTCCACCCATATTTTCCTCTAACAGAGTTAGGCTTTATTCCCCGCCGAGGGTCGGTTACACTCCAAGTTTGAAGCTTGATTTTTGTATCATTAATTGTTGAATGTATCTGGTTTTTTAAAATGAAGTATTTTCTCTTTGCTTTTGCTTGACTGGAAAGTAAATGAATGGGTTCCATTTTGTTTTTTCCCTCCTCAATTTCCCTCAGGCATATACCAAGTATGAGTGAAATGTCAACTCGGTTAGAATATTTTGGAAATAAGCTATCTATGGCTGTGAAAAGCAGGCTAGAGTAGACTCCTCTTCCTAAACTTACTGATGGTAATGCTTAATTCGCGTACATATATGGAGGGACAGATCAACCACATAGTGCAAAATTGCAAAATTTCTGGCACACTTCTTCAAATGTACCCTGTTGTCTCTAGAAATGCTTGAAACCAACCATTTGGTCTGCAACCAAATCTTGAAACCAAGATCCTTTGTCTTGATGATAAATTTAAAAAATATGTGCTGGGAGGCCCAGACCTTTACAAACTGTTGATACACTGGGCCCTTGATTGTAGGCTCTCACTGAACATTAATTAAAGGGATAAGATTAAAAAACAAACAAACAAAAACTATTGTTTGGGGTTCCAGCAACTTGGGAATTGCAAGTGTTGTGTTCGTTGTCTAGGAAAGGGCTGGCAGTGGTTGAGGGGATGGGGGTGGATGGGCGGAGCTGGAGGGACAGAATTAAACATCTGTCGGTCACCTACTATGCACCAAGCGCTATTTCGCATTTAACTTCCATATTGCACATAACCCTGGGGAATAACAATCTCCATTCTAAATTCCCCAGCAGTTTGCTTAAAGATCAATATTTCATGATTTAAATAAGTGCAAAGATGAAGTGAAGCCAACTCATGGAATGTGAGCTGGCCTGGGGAATTTATTCAAATTATGAATCATGGAATGCTCTGGTTCTCAAAGCAGCCATTTTCTAGGACACTTGGAACTTAGAGGCAGCATGGAAGGGAGTGTTCTCCAGCTTTCAGCACACCCTCCCTAGGACAGCAGGGGCTCACCAAGCAGCCCTTGGCCAGGCAGGAGAAGGATGCCAAATGACAATAGCAAGCTACTTGTAAATTCTGTCTCAGGCGTATTTTCTTTTGAGATGGATGGCATTAGCAGCCTTGCAAAAGGGATATCAGCCTACTCTATTACTCATGTGTCCACAGTTACACTGCAAAAAGAGCAGTGGAAATCCACTGAAGAGTTGGATGGGCTCAAGCAAGTGATCTCACCTCTTTGGGCTTAAATGTTCTCATGTGTAAAATTAGGAAGTTGGAACCAATGATGGCAAACATTCTTATGATTCTTGATATTCTAGCATATAGGCATTGGCAAGTACATTAGGTTTCATTTTTTTCATCTGAAGAATGACTAGCTTGGTGTTATCATGGCTATAGAGCAAGAGGAAGCATGGAAAAGTGGAACTCAGGAAAATCAGGAATGGTGCCATGCAACAGAACTTCTGGCAAAGATGGAACCGTTCTCTATTTGCACTGTCCAATATGGTGGCCATTAGCTCCATGTAACTACTGAGTACTTGAAATGAGGCCAGTGTAATTGAAAAACTGAATTTTATTTTATTTTATTTTTATTTATTTAGTTTAAAGATTTTATTTACTTATTTAGAGAGTCAGAGAGCTCAAGAGAACACAAGCAGGGAGAGAGGCAGGGGCAGAAAGAGAAGCAGACCTGGGATCATGACCTGAGCTGAAGGCAGACACTTAACCGACTGAGCAACCCGGGTGCCCTTGAAGAACTGAATTTTAAATTTCATTTAATTTTAATTAATTTGAACGTGAATGACTGCACGAAGACATTAACTACCATATTGGATAGGGCAGATATTGACTTCATTTTAAGCTAGAACTTTAAGTATAAAGATAAAAGATTAAGGGAGTAGTTTGGGAATTGTATCAATTGAAGAACTATAAACAGAGCACTATTATTGTTTTAGACCCTCTCAAAAAAAGGGTGGATTCAGGGGTGCCTGGGAGGCTCAATTGGTTAGGCGGTCTGCCTTCCCCTCAGGTCATAATCCCAGGGTCCCAGGATTGAGCCCCGCATCGGGATCCCTGCTCAGCGGGAAGCCTGCTTCTCCCTCTCCTACTCCTCCTGCTTGTGTTCCCTCTCTCGCTGTGTTTCTGTGTCAAATAAATAAATAAAATCTTAAAAAAAAAGAAAAGAAAAAGAAGGATGGACTCTCATTTTGTAATGATGGCAATGATAACAGTATCTTACAACTGTATACAACTTTATGTTCTCCAAAGTTCTTTCAGGCTATAATTTCATCCTCACAACAACTCTGATGTAAAACTCTGTGATGTAAAAGACAAGTAATATTATCTCGTTTTACAGATGAGGAAATTGAGACCCAGATGCTTGCCCAAGATCACAGGCTTAAAACAAAAATGAAGTAGAAATCTGAAACAATCACTTCAGACTACATTTCCTCCAGTTCCTTTCTCAGATAGTACAACCTCCAATCCTTCCTCTTGCCTAACTTCACC
Source organism: Taxidea taxus jeffersonii (assembly GCA_003697995.1). NCBI lineage: Eukaryota > Metazoa > Chordata > Mammalia > Carnivora > Mustelidae > Taxidea > Taxidea taxus. The sequence continues at coordinate 10,084 of ML096161.1, forward strand.
ACAGAAGTGGAAACAAATGATTTAAACAGGATAAGAATAAAACGTTGAGGAAAAGCAAGGGACTTGATCTTCTACCAACTAGATAATCCAACCCTGAAAGAATCAAGAGTTAGTTGTGTCTCTTATAAAAGAAAGAAAGGAGTGCAAAATGAAGCCCCACTACGTGCCAGGCATTTTATAGATGATAGTTGACAGGATAATTCTAGGAGGAGCCTTCTCAGCAGCTTCTCAGCATTTTATTACTGAGAAAGTTCCCCACGAGATCACACACCTATTTAGTAGTATAACCAGGATTCTGTTCTGCAGCTTCTGGCTGTTTCCAAAAGCCACATTCATGTTCAAGAAAGAAAAAGATTCGCACCCCCTTCCCATGCTTCCAGAACACTCTCCCTCCGCACATACTTCAGCACAGAAGACACCAATCAGCAGTTAAGCATGCAGACTCTGGAGTCACTTAGACTCCATCTGAACCTCAGATCGAACATTGCTCATGGAATTTAATGTTTCCGGGTCTCAGTTTCCTCAACACAAACTAGGAAATCTTTTGACTTGCTGTACAAGGTTTTGAGGTGGATTTAGTGAGACAGTTTCTGAAAATACATAGTATAGTGCTTGGCACAAGTGCTTCATGAATAGTAGTTATTAATATTTTACAATATTATTAAGGGGCTGCAGCCTCTGTGAGCAATTCTGAGACAGGAATTTCAAAAACTATTTCAGACGAGGTGGCATTCTGACTAAAGTCTACCGAGTAGACCATCTCTGGAGGACAAAACACACTCACCGAGACACTGTAGGTTAAACTGGAGACTTTTAAGTTTGGGATTGGTGACTGAGGCAGAAGCAGTGAAGAGATGCCTTTGCTCAAAATCGTCCAGGAGCTGACCTGTCCTGACTTTTCATCTTGTAAGACAAATGTCACACATGGCCCTCTCTTGCCTTCTAACCCCACATCCCCAAGTCCTTGCTGCCCATGTCTATCTGAGTGTGACACCTGCATAAAAAGCCAACATTCCCCCCACCCAAAATGGATTCACATTCATCCGTTCATTCACTTGACAACGACTCATGAAGACCCTCGTATGTGCCAGGCATGGTTCTAACAGTCAGACCATAGCTCTGAACAAGTCACACTCTTAGAGCCTGCTTTTGGTAGGGGGGAAGAGACACACACAAAAGAAACAAATAAATAAGATCATTTCAGATTATGGTAAGTGCTGTGAAGAATAAAAAGCAGGATGATGTGATAAAGAGTGGCTGTAGGCAAAGGGCATGGTAATTGATTGGGTAGGAAAGACCTCTCTGAGGAGATGACATTTAAGCTGAGACTTGACCCACAAGAGAGGGCCAGTCAGGTGAGGATCTGAGGGCAGTGTTGTGGGCCGAGGGCACAGTAAATGCAAAGGCCCTGAGGCAGAAACAAATGAGGTGCCTCTGAGGGACTGCAAGGTGGCCAACAGGATTAACGCTGATGCAGAGGAGAGTGCTAAGAGAGAAGGTTGGAGTCCATCAGGAGCCAGCTCATGTGGCGTTTACACTGGGCCATGGTAAGGAGGTTGGATTTTATTCTAAATGCAGTGGAAGGCCATTTGGATATTACTCAGCAGGGGAGCAATGAGATCTGATTGCCTTTTAAAAAGATTACTCCTAATCCCACCATCCCTTTGCCCACACACATCAGCGCAAGCACATACACCCGGATTCTCTTAGGAGCCTTGCCATTTGCCAGCTATCTGTCATGTGTGAGTCTCTCCTCGCCCCCCTTCAATCTGTTGCCAAACTGTCCCTAATGTTTCTGAAGCTCAGCTCCTCTCTGCATGTCCACTGCCATCACCCCAGTTCCAGTCCTCAGCCCTTGGCACCAAAAATACCTCAGTAGGGCTCTCATTGGTCTTCTGGACTCTCATCTCTCCCTTCTGCAACCCACCCCACATATCACAGCAAATAAATCTTCCCCAACTAAAGATCTGCTTATATCACTTCTCTAATTGGGAACTTTCAATGGCTTCCCACTGCCCAGGAAACTAAATGGTAATCTCGAACCCAGTGTTCGAGATCTTCCAGCATAGATCCTGAACTGTGCCTATGCTTTGGCCAAACTGGTCTCCCTGCTCTTCTCGGAACATGCCTTACTTTTATGTATGTGGTTTCCTGGGTCTGAACGGATGTTTCCTCCAGTTGCATCTGTTGAGATCCTATACTGCTCTATCCCTGGATTCGAATGATATCATCTCCATGATGCTTTCCCTGGTCCTTCTGACTAGATGTGAACCTCCCACAGGATTTTGTCTGAACCTTTTTAAAGTATGTATTACATTGTTCTTATATACAGCTATCTGCATACGTGTCTTACTCCTCTACTAAATGATTAGTTCCTCAAGCATGATGACTGAAGCTTACTCATTTTTTATGCTTGTTAATCCCGAGCAGAGAACATAGCATGTAGGAGGTGGTTAATAAATATTTGTTGAAGGAATGAATGAACAAATGAGTCAATAGACAAATAGACCTAAAATTCCTCTTTAGGCAGCATTGCTCCATGAACTGATTTTAGAAAATTATGAATAATCATAAGAGGGAATAAGAAAAAGGGCCTAGCCCTTTCATCTTCACTATGGCATCTAAGGGCTCCCGGGAAACACAAATAAGCATGGAAATAGGTTTCCATTGTTTTACATGGAATGGATGTCAGAAAAAGCCACTTGGGAGTTGCTGAAAATTATGCACTGTGTTAACAGTGCCCTAGGACATAGGTTCCATGTCTGGGGCTCCCCACTACCCACAGTCCTTCAGTCCCTAAGGTAGGCTTATGGGAAATAATGTAGAACAATTTCCCTTAGCAATTAATTTTGAGTTGAGCAGCTCCTTTGCAGAAAAAAAGACAAAAGTTTCATCTAATTCCCTAACTCTTCACTGTAGTATTAGCATTCTAGAAAGACTGAATTAGTGTGTTGGGGTTTACCTCAATCAATTGTGTTGTGAGTTCATTTATCTTAAGTGACTCTGCTTTGGAGGAAAGGTACTGAAGGAACTTCCTTACAGAGAAAAGGCCTCTATTTAAGTAGAAAATGGGTATATTTGCTGGTGAAGCAAGAAGGTAATCTTTCTTTACTACTATCTTTTGTTTCATGCACTGACCTTGAGTCTCTTTATGAAAGGGGATAACTGGATGTCCCTGATTTTTTTTGTTGTTGTTGTTAAGATTTTATCTATTTGAGAGAGAGTACACGCACACAAGCAGGGGGAGAGGCAGAGGGAGAGAAGAGGGGAGAAGCAGACTCTCCGCGGAGCAGGGAGCCAGGTGCTGAACTCGATCTCAGGCCCCTGGGATCATGACCTGAGCCAAAGGCAGATGCTTAACCAACTGAGCCACCCACACGCCCGTTCTTGTTGTTTTTTAAGTTAGACATATTGTTAGTACATTGTTTCATTGTGAACCATCTGTTACTAATTATGGCTGAGAATCATGGAACTCTCATGAAGCAATGGTACCTGTATTCCTTATTTCTTACTAGTTAACGAGACTCCTCCTGGAAGATTAAGGGATATACCAAAAATATGAGAGAGAGACAAACGTGGCAGTTGATCCTTCCTCAGATGGCTTACCTCACCCTGGGCTGCTGCTGTTAGTGGATACCATCCATGCCAGCACACCTTCTGGCCAACCAACAAGCTGGATACCAGGTGTGGTTTAAGAAGCAAGGGTAGTTCCTTATATCGTTTATGTTGCTTTTCTTTCCTTTTTAAACCTCATAGTAGTAATTTATTCTGAAATATGAAGCCCTTGTAGCATGTCCTAAGGAAGGGAGTGAAAAGCAAGGCTTTCTAACGTTGGTTTTGTGTGTGTGTGTGTGTGTGTGTGTGTGTGTGTGACTTTATTACCAAGAGTTTAGGTAAACAGCTTTCTACCAGCATCTTAAAATCTCTGTTTTCTTTGCTCCTAGTTCCTCACCTTCAGGACTCAATTACTCAAATTGCCCAGAAGGTCCAGGAAATCTTTTTCAAACACTGTTTTTACATCTACTCTAAGAGAGGTCCACAGGAACATGAGGGTGTAAATCCTATCCCTAGAGAGGAGTCAGGTATCCATGCTCTTGGCTTTGGTACTCCGGGAGAAGGAGAGAGAAAATGCTTTTCTGTTATGATACTTGGCTCGTTGAGATCAGAAGTGCTTTCCCGTAACTCAGGAAAATGACGTAATATTTGCATCTCTGGATCCCAGCAAAGTAATTCACAATGGGTACAGCCACGAAGAGCAGATGGGATGGGAAAACCTGTGTGAAAATCACAATTCCACCCTTAGCAAACAGGCAATCCCAGTCAAGCTACCTCCCTAGTGAGGCTCAGTTTAACCAGCTGTAAAAGAGGAGCCGTATTATCCACCCATGTTATGTGGGATGGCGTATGTGAAGCATCTGATATTCTTCTAGACAAGGTAGACACATATGGGGGGGCAAGATGGAAAAATGTGGTGGATTGGTAACTGAACAACTAAAACATCACCCAAGACTTCCCAAGGAGCTCTGTCCCTGTCCTACTCAATCTGTACATAGAAAACCTTTTTAAATGGGTTCATTTATGGATGTTATAAAATCGGGAGTCATGATCATTAAATGCAAACAAACAGAAAGCCAAAGTAAAAAAAAATCCTCAAAATGTCAATT
>ML096161.1:15147-29512 GCA_003697995.1 Taxidea taxus jeffersonii
TAACAAAACAAACTTTCAAAGTGATCAAAGCAGAGCAACTTAAGTCCAACATATAAATCACTGAAGTCCAGGTTGCCTACACAGCAGCATGTGTTTAAAAAAAAAAAAGGCGGGGGCACCTGGGTGGCTCAGTGGGTTAAAGCCTCTGCCTTTGGCTCAGGTCGTGGTCCCAGAGTTCTGGGATCGAGCCCCGAATCAGGCTTTCTGTTCAGCGGGGAGCCTGCTTTCTCCTCTCTCTCTGCCTGCCTCCCTGCCTCTTTGTGATCTCTCTCTCTCTCTCTGTCAAATAAATAAATAAATAAATAAATTTTAAAAAAGGCAGAGGAGAGGAGAGGCAAGGAAGGAGAAATCATGGAGGAAGGAGAGCTTACATTTCTCTGATGAGGTGCTGGAAAAATCAGATGTACTTGCAGGTTGTACCAAGAAAAGTATGGTACCTAAAGCAAGGGAGGTGATCATTCTCTGTTCCTGTGGAGCAAAATTATCAATTCTAATGCCTCTCTGTAAAAGGAACACAGAGAAACTGTATAGTGACGAGAGAGAAAAATTTCCAGACTGTGTCCTAGAAAGAACTTGGAATGTTAAACTTGGAGAAAAGGAGACTTAGAGGGATCCTCATAGCTGTTTAAAATATGGGAAGGGCCACAAGGGGTTACGACAGTGAGGTCAACTCTACATTTCCACAGACAGAACCAGGCCTAGGGAGTAGATGAAAGCAGCACTCACAACAGGTGCACTGAAAGAAGCTACCTGAGTGATCAAGTGACCAAGTGATTTTTCCTGCTTCTGACTCTCAGAGACCGTGTGGCTCCTTGGGGGAGTGTTATCATCAGAGGTTCAAGCACCCAATGGGAGACTGGCCAGGGGAACTCAAGTTTTCCTTCTATCCTTAGAAATCCATGGCCATCATTGACCCCAGTGTCACTCACAGTTTTCCCCCCAAAGAAATATCTTCGGGAGCTAGGTCCAAAGGTAAATGCTTTTAAAATACAGTGTTTCTATTTCTTATTAAAAAAAAAATCACAGGGCCCCTGAGTAGCTCAGATGGTTGGGCATGTGATCTCTAGGTCCTGGGATTGAGCCTGGAGTTGAGCTCCCAGCTCACTGGGGAGTCTGCTTCTCTCTCTCCCTCTGCCTCTCCCCCTGCTTGTGCTCTCCCCCCACTCAAATAAATAATAAATCTTTTTTCTTAAAGATTTATTATTTATTTGAGAGAGAGAGAGAGAGAGATAGAGCTTGCGTGAGCAGGAGGGCCTGCTTCTCCCTCTGCCTAGCAGGGAGCCCGATGTGGGACTCCATCCCAGGACCCTGGGATCATGACCTGAGCTGAATGAAGGGAGATGCTTAGCTGACTGAGCCACCCAGGCGCCCTCAAATAAATAAAACAAAAAAAATATTTTAAAAATCTGAGTTATGGGGCAAGCACTGATTTCAATCCACAGCACAAGACTATGAGAAGGGAACTGGATTTGGAGATGTTAATTTGGGCCAAATTCCAGCTCTGACACATACCAGCTATTTGCCTTCAGGCAAATTACTAGACTTCTCTGAGTCTCACTTTCTTCATCTGGCAGTATTAATAATACTTACTTCAAGGGTTGTTGGGAGGATTAAATGAGATACCATATCACATTGATAAGATGGGCATTTTTTTAACCCACATTTTAATAGCTCAGAAATCAAGATGCATTTTACCATTGGTAGTGAGCTGTAGTTTAATTGAGAGTGCTATTTTTTCTTTCTTTTATAGCGGCACATGAAGTAATATGGGTCTTAACAAAAATCAAGGGCAACTTATATTAAAAACTTAGTGTAATGACTGGCACACAAGGAATGCTCAAGGTCCTGTTAATTCCCTTCTTCCTTTGCTAGACAATGGCTTCACAGCCTCTTGAGAAACAGGGAGGTCCTCAAGAATTAATAATTGGGGGGCACCTGGGTGGCTCAGTGGGTTAAGCCTCTGCCTTCAGCTCAGGTCATGATCTCAGGGTCCTGGGATCGAGCCCCGCATCGGGCTCTCTGCTCAGCAGGAAGCCTGCTTCCCTTCCTCCTCTCTCTCTACCTGCCTATCTGCCTACTTGTGATCTCTGTCTGTCAAATAAATAAACAAAATCTTTAAAAAAAAAAAAAAGAATTAATAATTGGGGGGTGCCTGGGTGGCTCAGTGGGTTAAAGCCTCTGCCTTTGGCTCAGGTCATGATCTCAGGGTCCTGGGATCGAGCCCCGCATCGGGCTCTCTGCTCAGCGGGGAGCCTGCTTCCTCTCTCTCTCTCTGCCTGCTTCTCTGCTTACTTGTGATCTCTGTCAAATAAATAAATAAAAATTTTTAAAAAAATTTAAAAAAAGAATTAATAATTGGAACTGATCTACAGATTCTCACAATGGAAAATTAATGAGAAGGTTCACGTGGTAACCTACGGAGCATTATTTCTATTCTACACACACACACATTCTCTCTATATAATTTATACAAATAGTTTTCATATATATGTATGTATGTATATACACACACATATATATACACACATATTCTATGATATATATAATATATGTTATATTATATATTAGAAATATATATATTATATTTTATACATATATTCTTTATCATCCCATGTCCTGTGGTCATGTAAACTTTCTATAATTTTCTAACTTTGCTTACTGAGTCTATTTTGGTTCCAACATTTATTGAGCACAAGGCTAAATGTTTTGCCTACTTTCTCTCAGGAAAGAGTACACCCTTGCCATCACCAGTGGTCTACTGCCATCTTCCAAACCAATCACCAACCACAGAATGTCTTTGACAACTTTAATATCCTTCAGATCTTCCTTCTTTCCTCTTCTGGTACTCAATTCAAGATGCTTTACATTGTCACAAGAAACATATAAAAAAAACCCATGCTCCAATATGTTAGTAAGGGAAATTTTTTCATGACCTGGCTGACCCTGCGCCTGACCACCAGAGAGGCTTTTTGTAGTCAGATACTTTGGTGGTTTTAAGTGTGGATTTTTCTCCGCTAAAGACCTATCTTGTCTTTTATAAAATGTTATCAAGCATCCCTGTCTCAATGTTATTTTGTGTTATTGAGTTACCCAGGTTAATTACCTATTACACAAAATCCAATTCTTTAGAGCTGCCTTACATTTAACTATTTAATGGTACACATTATCTTACCTTACATTAATATCAAAAATTCACTTGCTAGCTCTTCTTCTCTCTCTCTCTCCCTAAACTAACTTCTGGACAGTTGATCACTGCTTAGTACTCCCAGCAGCAGGTGTTCAGGGGCAAAGTTGAGTTTTATTTTTGTGTATATGGCTAGTTGGCCAATTAGTTGACATTTATTGAGGGCTCACTATATACCCAACACTGTGCTAGATTCTGAGACTAACTAGAAAGATAAATGCTAGACCTTCAAGGCATTCGTCTTCTAGGCCAAACATGGAACAGAAGCCACACTGAGCAGAAGCTCTCTTAAGTGACCGACACAATGGATTATTCTATGGCCTCCATTCCCTCTGTAAATGTAAAGACATAAGGCCCAATATGCAGGGTGACCATAGCCAGTGGGAAGCTCCTCGAGTACGCCTGTACTCTGCTATTCCCACAGCCGAGTTGTCTGCTCACTGGAAGTCAGCATGTTTGTTCCCAGAACTCATTGATTATACCCCAAAACAATAATCATTGTTATTACACAATTTAATTAAGCTTACTTAAAGTAAGGAATGTGAATAAAGAAGAGAGAAGTGTCGACAAGATCTAAGGAGAATGTTTGGGGAAGGCACATTAAGATGAGTTACTAAAAACACCTGCTGTCTATAGATGTGTGGGAGAGCCGCCTGTAAAACACCATTAAAAATCTGGAAAAATCCAATTGCTTCACAGAATGTCTTTAAGATCTTGCTCTGCTTTAAAGAAACCAAGACAAAATGATTGCGAAAGCCTCGGAGGTGTGGCTTATATGAGAAATAGGACGCAGAGCTCTAATGGGAGGCTTGAAACTCAAAAGACAAGCGAGGCCTTGGGCTTACCTCAAAAACTTGAGATATGTTTTAAGTTGAAATAAAAGCTTAAGGAACGATTCCATCATTTTGTATGATCCCTGCTTTAACTAACTTGTTCAACTGAATCACAAACTATTAATTGCATAGGGTATAAGGATTTCCACTGTTAACATAAAGTATGTTAAAAGCCACGATACAGGGTACTAAGGCAGGCAAGATGACTAGGGGAAGAGAGGACTTAAGACAGGCTCCATGGAGGAGATGAGTCCTGAACTGTGTGCCAAAGGGTAGAGTAGGAGTCTCTAGGAAATTAAGGAAAGGCCAGTCACTCCCCAGGGAAGGGATCAGTATAGTCGTATAAGTCAGTTTTCTAGACTTTATCAGTCAATCCAGAGGCATGAAAATGTAGGGCTGACTCTATTTAGCCATTATTACGTGTCCTTAAGCAAGTTGTCTGTGCCTCAGTGTTCTCTTCTAGAAGATGAAGACAACTGCAGTCTATACCTCAAAGAGCTATTGTGAAAATTATGGGAGGTGGCCTTTAAATGATCATGCATTAATAAAAACATGGCAAAATTATCTTAAGGCTTTCTAGGAACAAGGGAGTAGGATGGTCTGTGGATGATCTTGGAGATGAAGAAAATGTGGCTTGTCTCTTTTAAAATCTCCTGCCATGGACAAAAGCCATAGAAAGTTCAAGTAAAGGGAAGGTGTGATGTAAGCTCCCAGGTGCCAGAAGCCATGCCCGCCCTTGAGACCAGCAAGCCAAATGGGAAAGCGGGTACTCTTAACACCCAGCACTCAAATCAAACATCACAGCTCACCTACCAAATCCAATGAGCCTATTTGGTTCTCTCAACAAACCCATAAAATCAACATTACTACTATCTCCATCTTACAGATGAGGGGACTGGGTCTCACAGACGTCAAGCATATCACTCAAGGTTGGACAGAGAATAGGGACTAGAACCTGGTCACCTAATTCCAAACTCTCTGAGCTTTCCAACACCCCTGGCTGCCTTTCTCGTGGGTCGTTTGGTTCACAAATCCTGAGCTTCACTGTCTTGTATTTGTTCATTTGTTAAAACTTTTCATAGGACAGGATGCTGCCACTAATAGCTAAAATGAGGGTTGGAGATTATCAGGGATTTCAATTATCCTGTCTATCTCTGACCTCCATTACCAAGGATAATCTGAAGCTAGCTTTAGCAATTTTCAGAAACTTTCATTAATTTTAAATAAATTTATACAATGTCATTTCCCCCTCTTTATCCAAATTAAAATGTCCTTGTCTTTTCAGTTTCTCATTATAGGCAAATCCCTTGCATGTCTTGGAGACAGTCTGCTGTTTTTCTCTAGATCCTTTGTATTTCTGCTTTGTTTTCTTTGAAATGAAAGGACCCACTGCTGAATTCTGATTCTAAGGTGAAGTCATAACATCAATGTATATCATTAAAATGTTTTATTGTAATTACAGAAATAGTCAATGCCAAATTATGCACACTATATTATTTTCTGCATCATTCTTTATCCCATTCTCAAAGTTAATACAGCCTATTATATCTCATTCATTCTTCTGGCTGCCTCTGCACAGCAAGCAGATGTCTCCATTGAGCAATCCACAATGAATCCGAGATCTTTTTCCTGAGCACTTACAAGTAGAGTAATTCAGAGCCCATCAGTGAGTATGAGCTGTTTCAATTGTTCCTTCCAGTGTACATTAGCTTGCACTTGTCTACATAAAATTTCAAAGAATCATAGATATTACAGATGGAAAAGACCAGTTAGTTTATCAGGCCTACCCACTCAGCCAGCAAAAGCAAGCATGAGGGTAATTCTATCAGTTCATGCTCTTTTAATGATGCTTATTAATAATAATTACAATTACTGTTTATACTACATGATTTCTTTCATCCTAAAATCAAACAAAAGTGCTTTTTTTTAAAGCAACCTTTCTTTTCCTAAATAGAACGAGAGTTCAGACATCAATGTTACCATAAGCAAAGCTAGTCCAATGAAACCCAGAATTCACTTCAGTTCAGTTCTGTGAACATCTCTGAGCACCAACCACTTGTAGGGCAGAGGCCATGCTGGGGGGTTAGAGGGATCCACAGGTGAATGGAACCAGAAGCTCTGCACTCTTGTTTACCACCTATTAAGGGATTTGTGATAGTGAACATGTATAGCTATTATGATCATGCCAAGAAAAGAACCAGAAAACACAGCCACTATGGGGATGGAGAGACTCCTTAGGCTCTAGGAATTAAGAAAGGCTTTGTGAAGAAAGTGACATTTGAGCCAGACCTTGAAGGGAGGTTGAGCATAAGGTCCATCAAAACAGTTTGGAAAAAAGGGGACAAAAGTGAAGAAGAAAACCAAAACAAGGGATCTTGGCTAGGTTTCTACCACACACCACAAAGATAAGTATGTGCCTTTCTCATTCAAGTGGACACAATCTGCAGATGTCTACAGGGCTCTTGAAACAGGATGAGGCCATGGAAATGCAACTTAATTAGCAACCTAAAGCACAATCAGAACACACAGATTACCAATCATGAATACACTTAGGAAGACAGGCAGAATGTTTTAAATTGGGGACTGTCTCAAAACAAACAATTCTTTTTTTCAGAAGACCTGATATTGTCTGTAAGAAAAACTGGGAATTCCCAACCATGGACTAAAATCTCCAATCCAGATCTTAAACGGATAAATGACCCACTTGCCAGTACTTTAGTTCTACTTACTTAACACCACACCATACAGCCAAAAGCTGATGCTTGTATACCATTGGGCCACTTAAGGGACTTGTAGGTTCTTGTTGGGTTGCTAGGCAATTATAGGCAATTATGGATCCTAGAACCTAGAATTTAGAATGCATAGAAAACAGGATTCCATTTTCTGGCTCCTTCAGTAGAGACACACGTAAGTGCAGACCAGGAAAATGCAAATATATGCTTACGATTAATAAGAGTAGGTATTTCTCTACGTTTGGTCAAAGAACCTAATCTTTGAAAACACTATTAACTGTCTATCTATTACCATAATAATTAGCTACTTCATACCTCCCTTAATAAAACCATTTGTCTGAAAAAGAAGGAAACTACAGAAGGATTCTTATTCTTCTGTATTTGTCCCCTTGAAGACCATTGCAAATGTTGCATGTCTCCTGCATGCTTTCCCCAGGTCCTTCTACCACCACTCCCTTCACCAGCAAATTGATTGTTCTCTTTCTTAACTATCCCACTTCTTTGCTCCATTGCTATATGCTTTATTAGTTGCGTGAGCATCTATCTCTTTCCACCAGAATGAAAGCACCTTAAAGGTAGGAATTCAACCTTACTTGCCTTGCATTCCCACAATGCCAAGTTCCTTTTTCATTGCCTGACACACATTAGACATTCAACACATGCTCGTTAAATCATTTCATCAGGTCTGAGAGACCCATTTTGACATATTCCAATTATTAAAATTTTTTTCCTTTGTACATGTTCCAAAATTTGCCCTTGTCTGTCTGATCATAAGCCTGTGTGTGCCGAGCACTACCTGTCATTCAGTCAGTGCCTGCTTCTGGTAGGTGAACTGCAAAAACACTGTCCTACATAAGGTCTGAATCTTGATTCAGTCACATGCACATTCATCCACCAACTTTGGAGTCAATGGGACCTAAGTTCACACAGACACAAAATTCTGATTGTCACTTACTAGTTGTATGCCTCTGTGCAAGTTAAACTCTCTAGACCTCAGTGACCTCAACTATGAGATGAAACATAAATAGCACCTAGCTTTGCTTGAATAAGACAACACTCAGTGTCTAGCACATAGCAAATTCTCAATTAAGTACCGACACTGTAGCCTTGTTCGTAAAGTAGACATAGTAATACAGGTCCTTGTGGGATTCTTACATGAAATAAATGCTACAACAAGCAAAGTCTTACCCCACACATTGTTCAATCAATGTTTCCTTCCTCATTGTGTGCTAAGATAATTGCTACAATTAACTGAGCACCTATTACATCCTAGGTGATGTGTACCAGTCACTTTAAATATATTATGCCACCTAATTTAATTCTTATAATAAGCCATTGAAATAATAATAATAATCATTATCCCTATCTTACAGGTGAGTAAACTGAGTTTCAGAGGGAATAAATAACCCGCCCAAGGGCATATCACTAGTTCATGACAGATTGTTCCAAATGCTAAAGTAAGAGGGATCAAGAACAGAATAGGAAGCAGAAAAAGAAAATACAGGCAGGAAGACTAGGCAGAGACTCCCTAAGAAGCTTAGTATTCCTATTTATCCCCATTCTGGTCTTCAGTTTTGGGATTATTCTTGCTTTTTAAACCAGCCTATGGGGCCTGAGAAAATACATTGTCACTTTCACTATTCACACACTCCTGCTTCTTCATAAATGCATGAAATTATGTCACTCATCTAAGAACTAAATCTAACACTTTTCTCTCTCCTAATTTTTTTTTCCTGGTTATAAATTTGCTACTTGTTCCCACAGTCTTCTTATCTCTGTGTTATACTAACTGTAAACCATAAAACATTTTATTTTTTAATAACCTGGTTATCCTTACTTTCTTATATTTCCATAATGGACTTATATTAGATATGTCAAATACATTTGTTGCCAACTACATGAAAGGGAAGATGGCTCTTCCATAGTTCCTACTAAAAGGCACCCCAGTTTTTTACCAAGTAGCAACTTCTCGCCACCCCACCCCCACCCCGCCCCACAGCCCCCAGGCTAGAGGTGCACATCTGCCCCTTGGGCAAGACTGGTTAGGAACCTAGAAGAAGGGCAATGAAAAGATGAGTTGGGTTACTGGATTCTTTCTTGGATATCTGAATTAGAAAAATCTGAGAGAATGAAGGAATTATCAGGGAAAATTACAAATGAAAGAATGTGAAGAAAGAAGACATGAGGAAGAAACAAAGGGAGGAGGGTGGAGAGGGTAGGGTCTGGACACGGTAGGCTTGGCAAGTCAAAGGAGTGACACCAGGTGTAAGCAAAAGCTACGAGATGGAGAGAGGTTACGCAGAGTAGAGCTAGAAGACCAAACCAGCATGCAGCAATAGGAACTCAAGGTGACAGAACACACAGTGAGAGAATGAGTTTGAGGTAGGTAAAGAGGTTGTCCCTAGAGCTACCTCGGGACCTGAAAGACTTACAGCTCTAATTTCAGGTTCCATCTGTGAGCATCCTCACAGTGAATGCTGCTTTCCTCGAGGAAACCACAGCAAGTCAGTTCTTTGCAACCAGAAGGCCTTTTCTAGAGGGTTCAGCACTTAAAACCTTTTTCATGAAATGAAGATTAAATTGCATTGTCCCCTTTGTATCAGATGGGTCGCAGCTGCAGATTCCTGGAAGTCAAGCATCACCTTCCTACCCTCTGATTGTCCAGACTTCCTCAAAGATCTCTCTATGTTCCCCGTTTCTGATATGGAAGAAACTTCTCCTATTCAGCCACTCTTTATCAACTCAAACTTCACCACTCATTTATCACCCAGGATCCTCGGACATAAAGAATAAACTCTCAGATACGGGAACCACAAGGCCCAAGAAGGAGAAACATGGCTTACAAGTTTTAGGGGAGAAAAGTCAAGCATAGGAAAAGGAGAAACTCAGGGATATTCAAAATACTTTATTATGAATGTAAAATTTACTCTTTGCAAAGGAGGAGAAGGGTGAATATCTTAATATGAAAATTTTCCTTTTCTTAGCGTGGGACATGAGGTTGTATAATTTAAGATTTTTACCTGTCATCCTTTTTTGTATTTAGTCAAATTTCTTAATAAGTTACATTTCAATGTGAACTGTTCACTTTCTGGACAGCAATTATTGACCAGTTGCTGTGCCTAGCCCTGTGCTGGGCAGTGGGGGTACAAAAACTAAAGACAGCCCCAGATCCTGAAGGAGCTATAGCCCAGAGCAGGAGGCGGCCTATGGGCAGCACTGAGTGGTAAAGAACACATCAGCATTCACCCAGCCCTGAAGTGGTGGAACAGAGATAGGGTCTAAGAAGATTCCCAGAATAAATGCCCAGGTTAAGTCTTGAAGGAGCAGCAGGAGCTGGCTTGGAAAAGATGTCCAGGCAAAGGCAGAAACCTGGCCATTAGCACAGATGCTAAAACCCTGCATTCCTTAGACTATGGTTGACTCAGGGGCACCTGGATGGCTCAGTCGGTTAAGTGTCTGTCTTTGGTTCAGGTCCCGAGATCCAGCCTTGCATCTGGCTCTCTGCTCAGCAGGGAGCCTGCTTCTCCCTCTCCTTCTGCCTGCTGCTCTGCCTCCTTGTGATCTCTCTCTCTCTCTCTGTCAAATAAAGAAATAAAAATAAAATCTTTATTTAAAAAAAAAGACTATGAGGGCACCTCGGTGGCTCAGTGGGTTAAAGCCTCTGCCTTTGGCTCAGGTCAGGATTCCGGGGTCCTGGGATCGAGCCCCGCATCGGGCTCTCTGCTCAGCAGGGAGCCTGGTTCCTCCTCTCTCTCTGCCTGCCTCTCTGCCTACTTGTGATCTCTGTCAAAAAAAAAAAAAAAAAAAAAAAAGACTATGGTTGACTTAAACACCCTGGTATATCCTGGACTTCTATACAATAAACTATCAGTCCAAGCATCTTTAGAAAAGGAAAGTATGCCTTTGACCCACATTCAAAAATTTCCTTACTCACACACCTTGAATAAAATTTTTCTCCTCGGGGCACTGGGTGGCTCAGTGGGTTAAAGCCTCTGCTTTCGGCTCGGGTCATGATCCCAGGGTCCTGGGACCCAGCCCCACATCGGGCTCTCTGCTCCACGGAGAGCCTGTTTCCTCCTCTCTCTCCTTGCCTGCCTCTCTTGCCTACTTGTGATCTCTGTCAAATAAATAAATAAAATCTTAAAAAAAATTTTTTTTCTCCTCAACCAGACACTAACTACACAAGCCACAAGGATAACAGAAAATCTAATGTATCTAGTATTAGACAAAATGAAGGACCTTAAATTTTCCAAGTTTCTCTTCTGAGCAAAAATGATGGCTTGGCTTCTTTCAGCTGCCATTACTGTTAATTTTTAGTTTGTGTCTTTATTTTTCAAGGAAAAGAATGATTATGATTTTCATGGCAATTACTAAAGCTCTCCAAAGCTTTTGATTAGAGGCATTTTGAATCTTTAAGTGAATAATATAAAAATACTTTTTTAAAAGTTTTTTCACTTTAATTTTAATTCCAGTATGGTTAGCACACAACATAAAAATATTTTTGATAATTACTTAGATCATTAAAAGTTAGATTAGCAACAATGATATATAAAATATGCTTTTCTTTTCCTGTACATTTAGCACTCATCAATAACCACATTTCACATGTTTCTATACAGTATGTTCTTATGTTCAAAGAAAGCTTGCTGGTATATCATTTCACAAACCCGTTCATGTTTTCCCAACTATAAAGTCAATAACATATTGCTCTTAAGTAATTACTTCTTAGGATTTTATGAAGTTAAGCAAGATATACAATGATAGGAATTTTAAGGAACCGAGAATAAAGGAATAGTATAAATTTAAAAAAAAAAAACTGTTATGTATGTCTTCCAAATTCCTTCCTCCAGTTATAAAGTAATCATATCTTATATACTTTTTTTTTTTGCAGACAGAAATAAGACCAATTCAAAGAGAGTCAATGGTTTACTAATCCTCAAAGCAGCCTTGAACTAGTCTCCCTTGCTACAAGCAAGATGGTATTTGTAAAACATGGTAGAAGATCTTACTCTGGATTCTGAAAATTACATTAAGAGCTAGCACGTGAAATTTTTAAATTATATCTTTTCAAAGATTTAACCAATTTCAAGTGAATAGTGCTTGGAATTACTCATATGAAACATGATTAATAAAAACATCCTTCACTGTCCAACCTGTCTGTCTCACTCTTGGCCACGTCTCAGAAGCCGTTTTTCACTCACATCCTGAAGGTATGTAACATTTATATATGTCACACATCATATCAGCAAGTCTTCAGCAATATCCTTCAGGAGTTGCATATCGTAAAGATCGTCAGTAGCCCTGTCATCCCCCAAAGCATAGTGTTTAACACATAGCATGTATTATCCACACTACGGTCACTTCAACTGGTCCCTTGCACCCTCAAAACAATATGTAAGCACAGCACAAAAAGGAACAGCACAATTTCTATGAGAAAGCAGTAAGAACAGTGAAGCTGAGAGATGTACCCAGGGCCCATCCATTTTCAATTCATACTTATTATACAGGGAGATATGCATTCAAAACAGCCTATTCTTTTGAAAATGGTTCTTTAGTCTCCTTG
This sequence comes from Taxidea taxus jeffersonii, assembly GCA_003697995.1. NCBI lineage: Eukaryota > Metazoa > Chordata > Mammalia > Carnivora > Mustelidae > Taxidea > Taxidea taxus. The sequence continues at coordinate 27,460 of ML096161.1, forward strand.
CACATGTGCCTGCATGCTGACTGGCCAATTCTCTTCAAATCCGTAAATTAAAACCCCACTTTTGCCTATTGTGCTTTTCACTTCAAAATGTCATCATAGTTGGGAAATATAGGAATGAATCCCATTATACCTACAAAACTCATAACATTTCCCCCTTGGGAGCCACGGTTCTCAAATTGGGTTTTGTAAAAGGTGACCAAAAAGACCAGATCCATAGAATTTTCTATTCACAGAATTAGAGAAATACGGAATAACCGGAAGGAAACAGAACTGATGTAGCCCAGCCCCATTCTTAAAAGGGGTCTGGAGGAGCAGAATGGGGAGTCCTAGGTCATAGAATGGCAAAACCAAATCCAGAAACTGGTCCAATGCACTTGTAAAAAACATGTAATGATTCTGTTAGCATGGGGACCTTTCTTTTCTGAGCAACACTCTAAATCTTAAGTCTTTGAAGAAAGGAGTAAATTTGACTGCCTCACCTCTGCTTTTCTCATCTCTTGTAGAGATTTGGCCTAACCAGGAGATTTAATCAGCAAGCCATCCTGTCCCTTATTTTCTTGGGAGTCCTTGGGTGAGTCACATAACCTTACTTACTTAAATATAACAGAAGGATAATGGTATTACTTAATTCACAGGGCTATTATAAGAGAGGACTGAGCAGATATTTTAAAGTGCATTAAAATGTCAAGGCTTAAAAGAAATGGAGAAAATTTCCATTTTACATCTTATATTTGTGTCTCTTGGGAAACACACACACACACACACACACACACACACACACACACACTTCCCTTCACCCGAGCTCCAGGCAAAAGCAATATTTGTAACCAAAAAGTGTGGGGAATGTCCCGGATGTTGTGTTGGTTTTAAACCTCTGGCAGGACTAGGGCCTCTCACACTTTTATTTACACGCAGAACCCACACGACGCACCTTTTAAAATGTGATCAGTCTCCATTTTTACTCCCCTAGAGTTAAGGATGACCTGATCACTGCTGTCTAGCTCCCCAGTTCTGTTAAATTTCTTCCTCAACCAGATCCTTGTTTTCGCCACATCTCAGCTCCCCACTCGGCTCACTCCTCTCTTCAGATTACTCAGATTGCCTCCCCCAGAGGCTGCGCCCCAGTGAGTAACACATTGGGGGGCGGGCAGAGTGTGTCGGAAGTGATCAAATACTTGCAAATGAAGTCATACAGCTCACAGGAGAAGGCAGTGGCCACAGGTGCCAAATGCAGATGATAGCCGCCAGCTCTGGGTAGGGCTGTGGCTACAATGTAGGCAGGTATTTCACTGTGAAACAACGTCGGGGGCATAGAAATGACTCTCATTTTGCTCATCACACGACTTAACCACACGACCTCTGTAGGTTCCTAAAGTACAGGCACCAAACCTATGATTTCTGTGTGGGTGGGCATGTCTGTCTTCCTTTTAAACTACTAAATTAGTCTAGAAAAAAAAAAAGATAGATTGACACCACTGAAGACAACACTCCTCTGAGTACTAGAGAAACACACAATGTAGAAAATGGTGATACAAGGGAGAACCCAAGTCTGCCTGCATAGAAACGACTGGCATTGCCACCATTCCTTCTCTCCATCCAAGACCAAAACAGGGTTGGGCATGCTCCTACTCTGGGAGATCCAACCAGTGAGATTTTAACAACCCAACCGAAATGGGACTACAGTAAGATGAAGAGGCTGTACATTTTTTTCACCTTTAAAGATATATGCCCTTGTTAGGAGGAATGGGAAAAGCCATTTCATGACACTATTATCTTTGGAATTTCAAGATGACAATGATAACAGTGGAGTTTCCTGCAGGTAAGTGTTTCATATCAACTGGGGAAACTAAGTTAGAGTAAGTGAAATGAGACAAGAGCCTCACTAACCACAGGTCTTTTGCAATGCCCATCAGAGTTTCATGGTGTGCAGAGACTAGAGCTAATGTGAATCACCCAGATGACTCTGGGCATTATCTACCAATACAAGTGTAAAGGGTTAATAGATACTACTTGGGTCTCTGTTGCATTGTGTGAAGAAGTTGGTGGGGGGGGG
>RCUC01087065.1:0-21047 GCA_003697995.1 Taxidea taxus jeffersonii
GCACTGGCTGGGATCTATCCTCGGGGGTGGGGTGGAGGGTCTGATGTTCTCTTTAGGTGCCCCCCTACCCCTAGAGCTCAAGTCTCCCAGGAAGGTGTGTTTTTCCAGTGGGGAGCACAAGAGACCAGGATCCTGGTAGGGGCTTCTTAGTGGAGCCAGCATGGTGCCCATAGCTCCTTCCCTCTCCGGGATGCCCTTCCCCATCCCCTGCCAGAGACCCTTACTCACAGCAGCCTTGGAGAAAGTACGGGTTGGCTGGGAAGGGGAAGGTCTCCTTTTTTAGGGCTTAGCCCCCAGGCTGCACATGATGGTCATGGCCCACTGGCTGTTTGAGATGGCCCGATTGGGGAGTAGCTGGTGACAAGCAAGGCAGAATGTCACCGTCGGTCTGGCAGACCCTCCAGTGCCACTCTCTGCCTGTTCCAGGGGCAAAGCCTTTGTGGCAGTCTTGCCAGCCCTCAGCCAGGCTCCCTGAGGGAGGCAGGGACCTGTCCTGCCTCTACCCCACCCCTCCCACAACCGTGGAATGCTGGCCCTGTCCTCATTCATTTTGGATTATTATTACTACTGCTTTTCAGTCTTTTTCTCTGTGAACTCATTCACTCATTCACCTACCCATTCTAAAAAGATTTAGTTTGGATTTACAGTGTGCTAAGTCCTAGGAATACAGGAGTAAGCAGGACAGACATGGTCCTGATTCAGTGGAACTGACAGTTTATTGGAAATGGGGAAGCACAGTCAGACAAAACACAAGAGAGGGAAAGACTAGCTTATGCAAAGGCCCTGAGGTGGTGCTGAGCTTGGTTCCCTTGTTGCACAAAAACCATCAGTGAGGATCGTAGCGTAGTGAAGGCAAGCCAGTAACACTGAAGCCAGATGGCAGGGCCCATAGCAGGCCAGTGGGGATAGGAGCTTCACAGGATCGGATGAAGTGAGGAGGTTTAATGGGAGTCAGGGGTGCGGTTTACCAAGAATATGGCTTGCTGATCCCCAAGTACATTCCTTATCAGCATTGATTGGGAGCCTGTGCCTGCCAGGTGTTGTGCCGAGCACTGAAGCAGTGTGAACTTAGTTAGGACCTATCTCTGGGAAGTCAAGAGGAACCCACAGGGCTCTTCACTTTCAGGTAATCTGCTGAGACCCAGAAACTGAGTAGCAGGAATGGCCATGGCTTCCGTGACTTCTCCATGAAACGCTTTCCCAGAAGCAGCACTCCTTTCCCCCTCGTGTTGTCTGACTATGCTCACCCATTTCCACCTGTCAGCCTGAGCCTTGGGCTCATCCGGGTTCTGGCTGCAGATGTGGCTGGTGTAGGTGCATGGTCCAGCCAGACTCTGTGGAGCAGAAGCCTGTCAGGACCCTCTCCTTGGGAGGAAGGGGAGGTCCCAGATAAGGCTGGAGGAGTACGGAGGCCTCTGCCCAGCCTGCAGGTACGGGCGGGAGACAGAGCTGCATTTCTTCAAGCTGCAGCTTACGGGTGCCTGTCACTTAGCCTCTGTGCAGCTAGAGAAAAGGAGTCCTGGAGAGACTGTCACCAAGTTTCTGACGAGCTGATAATTATATTTTTGATTTCCTGTTTGAAAAGTGCTTCAAGAAATGGATGCCTTTATGTGCATAGCTCCCATATTGATAGCGACCTGTGGTGCTGTGAGTGGGGCTGGCTGTTGCTGAGCCATGGGTCATGCTACAGGGTCCCGGGTCCACGCTTGGAGAATGACTCCATGGAGCTCATGCAATTTAGTCATCGCTAAAACCCCCTAAACTTGGTACGATTTTGAGTGTCACTCCACTGATGAGGAAATTAAGAATGGGAGGATGAGGTAATTTGCCCAGGGTCACGCAGTTGCTAAATGGGGAAGCTGGAATATAGATCCAGGTCTGTGCTTTCCACCATTGTTCTTTGAATCTGCGTAAAGGCACGTGTGGTGTGTGTGCGCGCACGTGCCTGACACTGCCTGAGGGACTCACTTAGTGCTGCCTTGGATCCCTGCACCTCTTTAGGATAAAATCAGACCTTCATCCAAAATGATCATTGACACCAAATGATTTTTGTTACTGTTTTATGATAAAGCAGAACCAAACACTACTCAGAAAACTCAGATGAGAAAATCCAGGCTTGAAAGTCTGGGGAGCTGGGCAGGTTCTGACCCATCAGACCCTAGTTTCCCAGCAGGGCCCGGAGGGGCTGCAGACTCATTGGTGAAGCCTCCATCCCATCTCCTGCACTCAGTACAGCAAGGGGGCTCCCAGCCCAGGCCAGATGGCTTCCAGGTCTCGGGAGCTCACTCTCACCTCTGACTTTGGAATAGTGAGAAAGGACTTCCTTTTTAAAGATTGTGGTTATTTATTTAAGTGAGGGGTGGGGGGCATGAATGAGGAAAGGGGGGGCTAGAGGGAGACATAGACTCCCCGCTGAGCAGTGAGCCGGACATGGGACTGGATCCCAGGACCTTGAGATCATGACCTGAACCCACTGAGCTACCCAGGTGCCCCATGGGCTTCCTTTTTAAAGTGGAGGTTGGCCTGATGGAGATAGCCCAGGCTAGCAGAGCAAGAAGTCATAGCCTTCCCGTTTCTCTGCCACTTCTGGTACCCCCGAGGACAGACTGTCTGTGCTATGAGTCCCACAAGCCTGTACACATGGCATGGGTGCTGTCATGGGGGACTGAGCCTTGGGGAAGCTGTGGGAACCTTGACGCTGGGCCTTCCAGGGCGGGAGTGAGACTGGGGTGAGGAGACAGGGCAGGCCGGGTGGGGGAACTAGCAGGAACAAAGGTTCAGTGGGTAGAAATGCAAAGGGCATGCTTGAGGCAGAATGTTAAGCTTCTTCCTACAATCCAGTCCTGTCTTCCCAGCGGCGTTTACCCTGTGGAAGCTTATCTTCTCCTCTGGCCAGATGGTAGGCGGCTTGAGTATGGAGCTGAGGCATTAGGATGTCTCCTATCAGATAAAGGGCCCAGGCTGCAGGGCTCCAGGAAGAGCCATTCCCCTCCCTGGCCTCAGCCCACACTTGGGGCTTCCGTGGGACCTGTTGGCTTGCTTTCTCAATTCTTAATCTGAACATTTGTGCCAGCTTTCCATGTGAATTCTCAGGAAGGCCGGCTATCCCGGGGACTTCAGCCAGGGAGCCCCTTCTTTGCCTGCCCCGTGCCCCCCACCCCCTTTATTTTCTTGCTGGCAAGGAGCACGTTTCAGAGAGCCCTTGTCTGACTTCCAGCTCCCCCGGTCCGGAACAGGCCCTGCTTAAGCTCGTCCCTTCATCTCTGTGAGCTCAACCCTAGACTCTCTGGGTCTTAGCTGGATTAAGGGCCTAGATTGTTGCTGAGGAGGAAGGAGGTCCCGCCGTAATTGCTGGTTAGATCTGCCTCACAATAGCCGCGTGGGGAGCCAGATTTGAGGGTTATTAAATACGAGCGCCATTCTTCCCCCGTACATGCTTTGTCGGCATAGCTGGGCAACTTGGGGAGTCGGGGAGAGAAAGGCTGTGCAGTCCAAAGGGAGGCTTCAGAGGCCCTGTTTCCAGGAAGGAAAGGATGCCTGGTTCACAGAGAAGCTGGGGTGACCAGTCTCCGGCCCTGGCCTGGGGGAGCCTCTTCTGGGGGCTCCAGACACAGCCCACAGACCTCTCTGACTGTGAGGTCTGAAGTCCCTGCATAGACAGCTCGTCCAGCAAAGCTGGTCCCCGCTGAGACAGTCCTGTTGCCCTGTCACATGAGGGTGACACAGAGGGGAGGACGGGGTGACGTGCAGGGATGGTCCAGACCTGGCGCCTCTGCCTCTATTCGGGGACAGGGCCAAATGCTTCTCCATTTTTTTGTTTGTTTTGTTTTGTTTTTTCCGGGTGCCCTTTTCCCACAGTAGAGGGCACAAAAACATGTGTTTCAAAGGCAATGCCCTTGACACTGGGCTCTGGCAGGGAGCACTGAGTGGCTCTGTTCCCCTGCTCCGCACTGCAGGGCCTGTGAGTGGACTTTGGGTGGCAGGGGCTCATTTAGACAAGTTGCTTTTCTGAAGCCTTGAGGTGGGCACCTGCGTATCTGTGTGTCAGGGAACTGGGTCAGGGAAAGGTCTGGAATAAGGGTAGAGCTGCCTCTTGAGGGGGCGTGATCCCTAGAAGGGGTATAGCTGGGTTTCCATGTGGCTCTCTTGTTTGGGTGCCGGGCTGACCCCTGAGGCTTAGGGCCTCATGAAGCAAAGGTCTGGCAGTGCCCGCTGGCTTGAGGGCCCTGGATGGAGGGCAGCAGGTGTTGGCCAAGGCAGAGGCCATTGGAACTCTGACACCCCGGGAGGGCTCACACTCACCAGCTCCCACTGTGGGGGAGCCCCCGAGCCTGGGGCAGACCTGCTTCCCTTTGGGGGGGTTCCCCTCCTGTCACTCGCCAGATGGGGTAACACTGTCAGCCCTAGAGAGTGGAATGTAAAATTGGGCAGCCATTTATTTGATCCTTTGAGTTTTGCTTTAAATTGTGGATGTGAGCGATTCTGGAAACTAGGTTACTAACATTGAATTTCTAGAAAGGAACCTAAAACATAAAGATAAACAGGGAGATTACTTGTGTATCGTATGAGAGACCAAGAACATATGTAAGTTCTTATGAATCAATATAAATTTCTTGCTTTATGAGGTTGGGAGAGCTAACATCCCTCCCGAAATGCTGGGGGCAAATGGCTGTGGCCCTTCGACAAACATAAAAACACGTACCCTTTGAACTAGGTACGGTGCTTAATCTTTTGTCCATTTCTACATGGCTCTGTTTCTTCCAATGTTTTTCTCCCATTTTTTTTTTTCTTCTTCTGGGAAACAGCTGCAAAGTTTCCTTCTGTGGCTACAGTTGTCTAATATATTTGTTAGAACTTATATACTTATGCTCTAATTGGTACTAAAATGCTGTTCCACAAACTCCTTACCCTGCCTGGAGTTCATGTCATAAATGTTTCCAAGAACACTTTCATACTGGGCACCTCAGTTAGTTGGGCGGCTACCTTCGGCTCAGGTCATGATCCTGGAGTCCCAGGATCGAGTCCCACATCGGGCTCCCTGCTCGGCAGGGAGTCTGCTTCTCCCGCTGACCTCTCTCCTCTCGTGCTCTCTCTCTCTCTCAAATAAATAAATAAAACCATTAAAAAAAAAAAAAGAACACTTTCATACCAGCTGTTCTCAGATAGAATGAAAGGCCCCAGAGAGGGGTCGGGGGTGGGAGGCAATGGGCAACATAGGTGAAGGGGACTGAAGGGTACAAACTTAAAGTTATAAATAAGCCATGGGGATGTGACTATAGTCAGTGATATTGGATTAATTTTGTGTAATGATGCATGATAACTGCACTTATGTGCTGAGCACTGAGTAAAATGTCAGATCACTATGTTGTGATTCATCTGAAACAGATACAGTATTATATGTCCACTGTATTTTGGGAAAGAAAAAGAGGAGGGACAGGATGGAAGATGAGGGGGAAGGAAGTGTGGGCTTTGGTGTCGGTCAGTGTTTCAAATCCCAGCAGAGTATCCCTCTCCCTGTGTGATTTCACGTAGGTTACCTAACCTCTCTGAGCCTCCCTTTCACTCGGAGCTCCCACGTCCTGAGGGGCCAGGGGCGTTGTTGTGAGAATGAGAGGAAGGGCTGCTGGTGAAGTCCCAGAGCTCGGTGCTGGCACAGGGGGAGTTGTTGGTGAATGGAGCAATTGTTACCGGGTGGGTAGGGTTCCTGTGACTGGGGCTTAGTCACCTGGGCCCAGGGAGCTTCAGCGGTCAACCAGGTCCAATCCCTGCTTCTTGGCAGGCCTGCCTTCAAGGCATCCCCGCAAGACAGCAATCCACCCCAATCTCAGAGACCTCAGGGGAGGGAGAGCCCAGACTCCTGCTTACTAATGCATTCCAGCATCAAACCCTCAGAGCCAGGAAGTCCTCCTATGCGTCTACACTTAATCCCCCTCACCAGATTCGAAGCTTATTTTCTCTTGCTGTTTTCTTAGGGGAAAAAGACAGCTTTTGCTCATGCAAGATGTCTGACTTCTGTGGCCAGCGGGTCTATGTTGCAATATCCCTGTGAAATCAGTGTATGAGGAGATCCAGGAGGAGGAAGTGAGGTGGGCTGAGGGGGGAAGCAGAAAGTCTGGGGACTTGTCCTTTTCCAGTCCTTGGAAGGAGCCATGTTGCCATTCGTGCCCATTTCCTCCCTTGGGACCTGTGTACTCAGCTGCGTGCTCCAGTCTCCATGTGGCCATGTCAGAGGGATCCAGGGTGCCCTCTGACCCTGCTACCTCAGCACACCCACCTCACACATTCCCCCATCTCGAGGAATGGATCTCTATCCATCAGTCCCATAGCCAGCCACCTGGGTGGCGCCTCTGGCACAGCCTGTCTCTAGCCCCCTGGGGGATCCCGCCCTGAGTCTTGTTGGTTTGATGTCCTACAGCTGTTGACTCCATGCATTCACTTCTGTCCTTCTTCGCAGCTGTCACCTAGCGCGCCTGCCTTTGTCCCTCACCTGCAGCATCCTAGCTTGCCACCCCCTTTGACCTTGCCCTCCTCGTCTGTTCTCCAGGCAGCATCTGGAGCCAGCTCTGTGACACGCAGGCTGACCCTTGCACTCACCTGTTTAAACTTCCAGTGGCGTCCCATTGTCCTTTGTAGAACAACTCCTTGGTGTGACCTTGGAGCCCTTATCTCACGGTCATGCTGCCCTCTGCTCTCAGCTTCCTAGCCACTTCTGCTACCTTGTCCCATTGCCTCAAAGCATACCCCATTCTTTCCTACCCCAGAGCCCTGACACACGGTCTCACCTCTTCATGGACTACTTTCTGCTCTCCTTGGGTCTGCCTGGGTCGCGGTCACCTTGGACGTCAGCTCCATGGTTACGGCTGGAAAAGCCCTCCTTGACCCTCAGGCTAGCTCCCATGCCTTTAGGAAAAGCTCTCCTAGACCAGGGCTGCTTTCCTTCTGAGTCCCTAGCTGAGTTTACAGTTCAGAATTCATGAACATGGCTCTCTGATTGACAGTTGTCTTGATAATGCCCCTCCCCCCACACCATAAGCCCTGGGAGAGCAAGAGACTTGTTGGTTCCATTGCCTATTTCATACAGTGCTTAGCATGATGTCTTGCACACAGTAGGTGCTCCATCCTTACTGTGGAATGAATGTTTATAGCTGAGTTTTGACAAGGACCAGAACTTTTCCGGTCTCCCCTTTGTGGATTGTCTTAATATGTGATAGCCCATGCCTAATTTCCTTGGCATCCTTTTTGTGGTCATGGTCTTTTCACCACTCGGTTCATCTTTGGGGTGGGTCTGGGGCTTAGACTGGACACGACCATTCATCTAGTGTTTTACGTGAGGCTGGTGTGCCATCCGCATACCGTCTTTGGGAATGGGATCATCTCACATGCTAGTAGAAGGGCTCTGGTTGTTTATAGGAACCCTGTGCTAAGGACAAAAAAACCCCCAGTCCTTTGGAAAAGCAAACAATTACCAGCTAATTTGTCCCTGCTGTGACTTCTGTTCATTGCACATACTGAAAAACTTTGCTGGCCACCTATTAGAGAAATGAGTGGCATCAGCTAGCCAGAAAGTCCTTGTGGTGGTAAGGTCAAGGGGTCCCGGTGGTGATGGTGTCTTCTCCGCCAGCTGCCTCCACCTCCAAGTCTCAGAAGAGATGCAAAGGGCATTTGGGGTTTCCCACAAGTAAACTGTCGGGGCTTATTCTCTGTGCATCTTCTCCCATTACCCCCAGACCCTGTGTCAGAACTCTAATGCCCTCTGCAGCTCTGGGATCAGTATGGTGGGTAAAATGCAAGCTTGATGAGCAGATGGTTTTATGGGAAGTTTGGCCTGGGTTTTCATCCTGGTTTTGTCACCAGCTCTCTGTGTAAGCTGGAACATGACTTCATGTTCTGAGCTCCATGTTTTGCCCAATATGTCCCTTACATGTCCATGGCACTCTCTTGAAGGTAATATTCAAATCCAGGGTACCTTGAGGATTGAAATATACCATCTTCTAGCATGATGATTTTTAAATGCTTGGTCTTCTCTCCTTATGTGTAACCTTCTTACATAGGTTCACCTGACTTCCCTGGGCCTCAGTTGCCATATCTGTGAAACAAGATGGGTTGATTCTGGCATGTAAGAGAACTAAATGCTCTCTCTTTCTGTCCTTCCACAGCAAAAGCAGATGTCACTCGTGAACTCCAAGAACGCTGTCTTCCTCAGCAGACCCATGGAATAGCTAGCTGGGACTGAGCTCTCCAGGTCTGGTTCAGAGGTGAAGCTGTTGGCCAGTCATGGAGACTGTCTCCTCACAAATCATCTGGGAGGTGCAGGCGGGAGAAGCAAGGCCTGGGGAAGCTGACTCACCTAAGACTTCGGAGGTAAGTGCGTCTGTGAACCGACAGCTGGCTTTGGGAAGGTTGTTTGGGTGGATTCTCCTGTCAGGAATGCACTGAGCAGGTGTGATTCTGGGCCAGAAGGGACCACTCGTGTGTTCCAAAGGCATCAGCTTTCTTTCCTGTGCACCTCCTAGGGGGTCCTCGACTTTGTCCTCTGATAGAGGTCACTGTGTCTGTATTCCTTTGGCTGTCTGCCTGCCTCCCCTGCTTGGGTGAACACAGCAGACCTCCAAAAGGATCTTCCCAGTCCCGTCCCCCCCGCCCCCAAAGCAGATCCATGGCTGTATCCCTTCCTGGGGCCCGGGGCTTGAGCACTCTCTAGAACAAGCATTTGGGGGCTCTGTGCCTTATGATGTGTCATTCTTTAGAAGCAAGCTGGTTTCCTATCTTTGGAGGAGCTCTTCTACTCAGAAGTGCTCCAGGCAGAGTAGTGGGGACAAAGAGTTATTTCCTGGGAAGGGAATTGGGAAGAACATGAGGTGTCCCTGTGTGTGTTTGGGACTTGAAGCGGCTCTGAGCTCTCCTTTCCTCCCTTCCTCCAGTGTTAGATGGCTCAGGAAGGAAGGGCCTGCCCAGCTGGGGCCTGAGCTAAGATCAGGAGTGGAGAGCTAAGTGGGCATTGTGGCTTTTGGTTTGGGCTCCTGAGGCAGCAGGCCCAGCTGAGACACCCAGCTCAGCAGGGCTGGTCTCGGCAGAGGCCTGGGTGCTGGGAGTCTACCTCCCTAATCAGACCCCAAGTGGCAGGGGTCCCATGGGAGAAGCAAAGGTCCTCTCTGGTGTCTGTACCCCTGGTCCCCTTCTCTATTTTATTCTTTCCAGTTTGCTCAAGAAATTGATGTAATGAAGGCATTTTGTGGCCAAGAGGGTCAGACCCCAACTGTGACCTTCAACACCCCAGATCCTGATTCCCCTCCCCCTCTCCTCAGGCCTGTCCCAGGGGCCACGTCCCCCTGCTTGTGAATCTGGGCATCTCAAACAGGCACTTCGCTCTGACCTGGTTATTTAACAAATTCATTTGGGGGCGAGCTCAGAGATGAGGATCGGAGGAGTCTTTTCTTAACTGTCCCCAGGACGCAGTGAGCAGGCTTGGAGGATTCTTGCTAATCTAATCCCTGTCAGAAAAGGAACGATAAAACAATTCAGTCTTTAGAAGCCAAATCCCCTTCCTGCACTCACACTGTTTCTAGATCTCTCCTTTCCCAACTCCCCCCCTGTTTGTGCTGAAGCTGAGGTGCCGTTTCTCGCTGAGGGCTTCAGTGGATAAAGGATTTCATACTTCGCTCTTCCATTTTTCATATTTAAATTTGCTTTACTCTCTGGTTTGACTTTCCACTGACCCTTGAAGAATTGGCGTATTTTAAGGAGGGGTGGGGGGAAGAGATCTCATTATAGGATATGAGAAAAATGGAGCAGAGTTTGAAAACTTTTAATGACTAAAACACAGCGTTCCAAGGCAGGATTGCACTGGAGTTGAAGTCACTGTTTGGTTACAAGTGTTTTAGGCCTAAACGGGGTTGATGACATCTGTTTAATCTTAGATGTCTGGAATACATTCTGAAAATAATGAAATCCAAATGTATGACCAAATTAGAGAACAATTTTATCTGCGACGAAGAAGTTTTTAAAATAAGAGCAAACATTTCAACCAAACAAAGCTTTAAAAGACCCATCAAACCTTTGGTCATCGTGCCTTGACTTTTCCCAGTGCGTCTCTACGGTGGAGAGAGCTTTCCTTTCCTTTGTGCGTGAATCAGATGTTATTATGTAATTTTATACCCATTTTCCTCTCCTTTCTCTGGGTGTGTGCGCCACTCTGTGCTGCCAGCTGCGAAGAGACCGTGTTTAGGGGAGTGAGGAGGACCCTTCATGGGAAAGCTCCATTGGGGAAGCAAGGGGCTGATGTCACGGACACTCCAAGGGCCACTTGTCAGCTGTTCCATAATGGGCTGAGCAGCTTGGGAGGGGAGCCAGGGCAAACTAAGAAGTGTCGAGGCCTCGCTAATGGGGTAGGGTCTTACCCTGGCCATGCTCTGTGTAACCGGCATAGGCCCCTGATCTCTCTGGGCCTCAGTTTTTCCATCCATACGAGCAGCTCAGGGATTCTGGGAGGCTTGTTGTGATGGCCTCCCTACTGGCAGAATCTCTTGTGAGAAACCCCCCTAATGGGGGGTACACTGGATAGTTCTCCCACTTTCTAGAAGCCCAGCATCTAGGGTGATAGAGAAACTCTGTCCATGTGGGTCTTCTTTACTATCCTCATCCCAGAAAGTCCTTTGAGGGTGGTGTTGGCAGATAGACATCCCTGTGTCCACCCTGGGATACCAGACCAGATCCAGTGTCCAGCAATGCCCTCCATCCTTGGCTAGACTTTCATATATAGGCAGGAAGTGAATTATGATCACAGTTGTACCTGATATCCTAAACACTTGGCTCCTGGCCAAGGTAATCCTTTCCTTCCTGGGTGTTTGTACCTTCTAAACATCTGTGGACTTACCTCCCTGCCTTGTCCCATTCCTCCAAGGTCAGCTCAAGCCCTCCGCTGAGAACCAGCCCCTGGTCTGCTGGGTCCTCCCAGTGCCTGTGCTCAGTGCTATTGGTCCAGGCTCCACCGGCCCAGGGTCAGCTTCCTGGACTGTGGCCCCATGGACCACTGCCTCCACGTTTCACTCCTGGCCTCAGCCTGTGTGTTGGATATCCCAGAGACAGGAGGTTTCTGGAGTGCTTACCCTTGACCAATGACCACAGACAAGTCTGGAAATGGGGGTTAGAAGCCGAGGTGCTTGGGCTGAAATGCGTGGGGTAAACCTTGGGCTTGGTGAAGCCTCCAGGCCCATTGGGCTCTGCAGAAAAGAGCGGGTTGAGATGTTGGTGGCTGGGGACAGATGGGAGATGGAGGGATAGTGCTGAGGTGAGTCCAGGCTTGCCCAGAACTCTGGGCTGGGCCTATACATTTTGTCTGTCAGCCCCTCGCTTGTGCCATCTGGCTCCTTCTCAGGACTTTGTATAGTAGTCGGTGGCCCCTGAAGCCTCAGCTGGGAGGCATCGTTGGCTGTGCTCTGGGCAGGTTTGGAGGACGATGTGATGGCCGCACTATTTGGCAGGTATATTCGAGTACTTTTGTGGGAACTTCCAGAAGCCCCAAGGGCAAGGGGCAGGGACTGTGTTACCTTAAGGATAGTAAGCTGAACTCAGCAAGGAGGAGGCCTGGAGAGGACAGAGCGGCCCCTCCAACAACAGGTAAGGAATTCAGGGTAGGAGTTTCATTGGTTCTGGGGGCTAGTGGGTGGAGAACGTGGAGCAGCTGGGCTGGGAGTCAAGAGACATGGCCCTCGCTCCATGTGACCTTGAGTGAGTCGAAGACCTTGTTGGGCCTCAGCTCAGAATCTGTAAAATGTGCAAGTCAATACCAACCTGACAGGCTTACCAGGAAGCCCGGGTAATGAATTGGAATTGAAAATGATTGTAAAGGGGCGCCTGGGTGGCTCAGTGGGTTAATGCCTCTGCCTTCCGCTCAGGTCATGATCCCAGGATCCTGGGATCGAGCCCCACATCGGGCTCTCTGCTCAGCGGGTAGCCTGCTTCCCTTCCCCTCTCTCTGCCTGCCTCTCTGCCTACTTGTGATCTCTGTCTGTCAAATAAATAAATAAATCTTAAAAAAAAAAAAAGAAAATGATTGTAAAGATGGCACTTTGTGAAGGCCTGAACAAGTCTGGGGAGTTTTTAGTCTTGTTGGTACTAATAAAGATTTATAAGGAATAATTATGATAGTAAGTTCATTCTTACTGTCTTCCATGGTTTTTTGTTTTGTTTTGTTTTTTTAACCAGTCAGGACAGTGGGGTTGAAGGAAATGGAAATTGGAACAAGGCCTTTGGATTCCCAGGTCTCTTGTACCTAACTCTCTCTGTGGCCTTTGGGGAGTTCTGCCTGTCTTTGGGACTTAGTGTCCCTGCCTAAAGAAAGAGGGACTACTCTGCATTCCGCACCAGGCTGCTCAGAAGGTGGCGGGGTGGTGTGAACCCGCATTTTTGCCCACTGGAAGCCCTGGGGATGGGCCACGCTGGTGTTGATGGTGCTGGTTGCTGGAAAGGGCGTTCAGGCCAAGGATCCTGATGCAACTCCGAGGGCCAGTGCCCTCCTGGGGGAGAGTTCTGAGCTGGACGTTCTCTTGTGTCAGGGGCACCCTGTCAGGTCACCAGGCTGGAGGGCTCCGCTGTTAGCTGTCTGGAGTGAGGGGCTGAGTGCCCCTGAGGTTCGTCAGTGTGGCTGTAATGCAGCCCACACTCTGCAGGCACGAAGAGTAGGTGGCTGTTCTAGCCATGGTACAGTGAGTCTACAGCAGGCAGGGTCGGGACTAACTACCCGGTAGATGCTAGTGTAAAGAGCCAGAGTCACGTTTCGCCAGATGTGTATCAGAAGGGAAGTCTGGGGGCCAGGCTTGGTGCTGTTTTGTTGTTATTTTGTTTTAATAGATTTTAGTTTTCCAAGCAGTTTTACTTGTTTATTTTTAAGGATTTTATTAATTTTTTTGACACACACACACACACAGTGCACAAGCGTGGGGGAGCGGCAGAGGGAGAGGGAGAAGCAGGCTTCCCGCTAGGAAGGGAGCCCGATGTGGGGGTCAATCCCAGGACCCCAGGACCATTACCTGAGCCAAAGGCAGATGCTTAACTGACTGAGCCACCCAGGTGCCCCTTCTGAGCAGTTTCAGACACATATCAAAATTGAGGGGAAGATACAGAATTCCCACATACCACCCTGCCCCCCCCACGCCTAATGTGCCCTGTTATCAACATCCCCAACCAGAGTGGAATACTTGTTACAGCTCACGTCATTATTGCCCAAAGACCACAGTTGACATTGGGGTTCACTCTTGGTGTTGTACATCCCATGGTTTTGGATGAGTGTGTGATGACATGTATCCCCCATTATCATATAGTGTCATAGAGTACTTTCAGCACCCTAAAAAATCTCTGTGCTGTTCATCCCAGCCTCCCCATCCCTCCCCCAACTGACATTTTTTTACTGTCTTCAGAAGCTTTGTCTTCACAGAGGTGAAGACCCCTTGGCCATAACATGGGGGCCCAGTCCATGTATTACAGCACCAGCATTCTTGAGCCTGGGGCTGCTGGCTCAGCAGGGAGTCCCTAGGCCCAGCACAGGCCTGGCTCATGGCAGCTTGGGTATCAAGCAGGTGGAGTGTTGGCCCGCCTAGGCTGTGGTCCCTACTCCCCTCCTCCACCAGCCCTAAGCTCTGCCATAATTAGGACATTGATCGCCACCATGTGGATGCTGGACCTCATGGGAAAGGCCAGGGTCTTGCAGGAGGAGGGATGAGACAGGATGAAGCAGTTATTCACATCGTGGTGACTGAGCCTCAGGTCTGTGTCAGGCACTGTGCTAAATGCTAGAGATACAGCAGGAAGCATGACGAATGAGGTCTCTGGCTCCTGGGGGTCATATTCTGCTGAGGGACACTGACAGTACACACACTGATGAATAAATATGGAAGTTGTCAGCTGTGACACGTACACTGTAGAGCACTAGATTGGGTGATATGATGGAGAACTCAAACTGGGTTGTTGGGGGCACTTGACATTTTAGCTGAGATCTGCATGACAAGGAGTCAGCTATGATAAAGTCAGGGGGAAAGTATTACAAGCAGCTAAAACCACAGGTGCAAAGGCCCTGGGGTTGAACAGTCCTGGTGTGTTGATGGTGTAGAAGGAGCAGCACAGCTGGAATTAGGAATTAAGAAGAGAGTGGTAAATGAGGATGTGAGTGAGGTAGAGGGCAGACCAAATGGGGCTATACAGGGCAAGGTCTCAAAATATAATTCCAAGTGTAATGGTGGTAATAGTAGAGATATGATTGGATTTGTGTTCTGAAAAGAGTCCTTTGACCACAGAATGGATAGTGGCTATAGGAAGCAAAGGTGAAGACAGAAGATCAGTTAGGCTAGTACAAGAGTGTAGGTGCAAGATGGTGGTATAGGCTGGCAGAGTGCAGTGGGGACAGAGAAGTGGGTTGGTCTGGGTGCATTTTGAAGGTGGTCACTAGGATTTTTTGAAGGGTTGGCTCCCTACCTCACAGTTGCCCAAGCCAAGGATTACTCCCAAGGTCCCTTCTTCCCTCAGCCCCACAGCCATTTCTGAGATGGGGGAGGAGGAAGAGCAGGCCTGGGGGAGAGGCAATCAGGAATGCAGCTTGGGACTTGGAGCTTGAGAGGTTTATCAGACATACAAGTGATGATGTCAGGGAGGCTATCATGAGTGTGAAGCTGGGTAGGAGGGTAGACTGGAGATAGGCACTTGGTGTTACTGGTGTAGTCTTGGAATTTACAGCCACAGAGGGGGAGGAGGTGATAGGCAGAGGAGAGGAAAGAAGAGGGCTCGGAGGGTGAGCTCTTGGACTGTGCAGGGGGAAACAGCCAGCGGGGATGCCTGGGAAGGCACAGCTGGGAGCGTGTGGCATTCTGGAAGGCAAGGAGAAGACAAGGCTTCAAGCCATTTGGGTGGCGAGGTGGTGATGAAGCCTGCCTGGGTAGGGCAGAGAAGACAGGGTGCCATGGGTGAAGGTGGGCCACATCTGTCCACACAGAGAGCCCATGTAACTCTCGAGGTGTTTTGCCAAACCAGGAAGCAGAGAAATGGGGTGGCAGCTGGAGAGGAACGTAGGGGTCCAGGCAGGGTTTTCTGGACGTGGGAGTCATAACAGCAGGTTTGTAGACTGGTGTGAATGATGCAGATGGGAGAAGTTAATGGTCCCTGGAGGGAGGGGACACCAATAGGAGCCATGTCTCTGCCTGGGTTTGGGAGATGGGACGTGGTGTACATAGCCAGAAGTGGGCCTTGCCTCGAATAAGAGCGAGAGTACTTGCTTTAGGCCTGGTCACTGTAGGGAAGGCAGAGACGGTGGACTGGTGGAAGCATTCCTATGGTTCTCTGACCCCCAGATGTCTGTCCTCAGGCCAGACCTCTTTCTCCATTCTTCCCATGCCCCATCTGCCTCCTGATATCTCCAGTCCTGTGCCTCTGGGCATACTTGTCTTTTCCTGCTTAAGCACCCTCCATTTCCTCCTTGTATAGTCTTCCATGTCTCAGCCCATTCTCCTCCAGCCTAACTCTTAGAAGACTTCTTCCTCCTGGGAGTCTTGGGGAGTCAGCCCACAGAGATCTCTCCCCAGCTGGGCCGCTGGGGCCTTGAAGATGCAGGACCCAGACAGACCCCTGGTCACGAGGCCTCCAGGGCCAGGGGGAAGGATGCCTCCTTGTCATGTCTTGTCTGACATGTCTGTTGTGAAGTCCTCTGCAGCTAGAGATCAGGCCTGCAGTTTGTGGAGAGAGAAGAGATGGAGGGCTTGGGTTCTGGAGTCTCACTTGCTGGGGTTCAAATCAGAGGTCTTCACTAGTTGTATGACCCTTGGCAGCTTTTCAGAAATCTCTCTGATCTCTGATTCCTCATCTTAAAGTCAGATTAATAGGATTGACCTGAGCAGCATTTGGTGCAGTTAAACGAACTAATGCATATAAACTGTACCTGGCACATTATTAGTACTCAATAAATAGTATCATCATCATCATCATTAATATGTTATTATTATTATTTTTTTTAACCTACCGTTTCTTCGGTGGGACCTGAGGGAAATCACTTGACCTTGCCTGTTGCCTCTTCTGAAAACTGGGGATAGTCACAGTATCCTCCTTAAGGGACTATTGGCTTTAATGAGCTGAAATGTGCAGGGCTTGAGCCCAATAGCTGGCGCATAGTAGGTGTTCAGGAAAAGGAGCTTGCTGCTGGCGACAGTGATGTTGAGGGTGGCGGTTAGCACTCTGCATTTCCGTTCCCCCTGCTGAACCCCGCTGGGGCTGCAGAGGTGCCTGGAGGTCCTGTCACATCTGCCTTGCTCTGGCAACAGTGTCCCCCTATCCCTGTGCCCGCTCCCCCCGCCCCCTCCCCAGGCTCAGCTCTTTACCCTTGGCTTCTCACCCTTCCCCATGAACCCAGTCATCTCTGGCTGTAAGGTTACCAGGCTTTGAAAATTAATTTTAAAAACTACACTCTTCTGACCCTTTCAACTTCATCCTCAATCCTCTGAGGGCTCTAATGAAGCCCAGGTTGTTTTAGGCATTTTGGAGACGTGTGGCTGACAGTACCTTTTTAATTTAGGGAGAAACTTGGGGACACACGTGGACCCAAATATGTATCTGTATAATTAAGGATAAAAACCATAATCCCCTAAGCAAGTTGTGCTAGTGAGCATCGGGTTTAATGGGGATTATAAGGAGGAATTAAAGCTGCCCAAGGGGTATACGGAGAGACTTCAAACACCTTTCGGAAAACAAATTAACGTGGCTTTCTGAAATCATTTTCTAAGGGCAGCCGAGGGTTTTCCTCGGGCTTCCTTGCTTTCTTTTGAGATGTATTTTTAACACTTGTATAAACAGTTTGGGCCCTCAATATGGGGCTTCCTGTGCTCCTTTCATTAGCTGGTGTCTCAGCAAGAATTTGGCTCATTATCCGGGCATTTGATTTCCCTGGCTGCTGCTGCTGCTGGGCCCGGCCTGGGGCCATCCTGTTTTCTTTACCGTTGCCTAGTGGTGTGGAACCCGTTTGTGTGTGGCTCGGCCTGTTTCCGTATCTTCCCACCCAAGCCCAGCTTCCCAGAGACGCTCTCAGTTCCCTGGAGAATGGGACTTCCTAGGCCGGGGTGGGGGCTGGGGGAGGGCAGTGGCTAGGAGGCTGGAGGTTGGACCTACCTCAGGATCATCTGAGAAGTCAGCAGAATCGGCCTTTTCCACCCAGGCTCCACTGACCCCTTTGTTTATGGACCCTGCTCCTCCCTTCAGGAGCACCTGCAGGGGAATGTGTGGTCTCTCTGGGTACTGAGTTCTCCATCACTGGAGGTATTCAAGCAGTGTCCTGGCCTAGGGTTTTGAAGGAATCTGTGCCCAGCTGTAGAGCGGACCTGGGTGGTCATTAAAATCCCTTGTAAACCTCGGATTCTGCAATTTATGCTTTACAAGTGGAGTCTGGGCAGGGCCTTGCTGACCTTTACAGTGATAAAGATACCCCTGATGGAAGACAGGGCGCCAGGCTCTGAACAGTCACCATTAGTGACCCCTGTTTTGCTGTCCTTGCTTGGGGCCAAGGAGATGGTGTTCTCTTCTCTTCTGAAAGTTTTAGGTTTATGCTCAGTTATAGGATTTCCTTTAGATATTTGATCCTGGAGGGACTCAGAACAACAATTCCAAATCATGTCTACCTAGGTTCCCTTTGGAAGCTTCCTTTCTTCGTTTGTAAAACAGGAGGCATAAATAATAGCTGACGTATTAAGTGCTTACTGTGTGCCTCACACTGCCTGAAGCACTTACTGGCTTCTAACTGTTTAAGCAGAGCTCTCTCATGGCCTCCCACTTGACAGTGGAGGAAACTGAGGCCCGTGAAGGTTGAAGAATTTAGCCAAGGCCCCAGCTAGTCAATGAGGAATGATAGCATCTAATGACCAGCTTCTGGGGCTCTACTGAGCCCTTCACAGGAAAGTGGAGGTGTTGCCTTGACCTTCCCTGAGTAGGAAGTCAGGTAGGCAGCCCGGAGCTGTGGGTCTTGACCTCTTGAGAAGGCTCAGTGATGTTAGTGCCTCTCAGCTTGGTCGGCACCTTGGCCAGGCCTGGAAGGGGACAAGTGGGGAGTGTGACATTGCCTTTGCCACAGAGGGCAGAGCTCCTGTGAGCCAGCTAACTGGCAGCATCCAGACTGGGCTGATGGGTGTGTATCTTCTAGAAGTTGTCCTCACCTTGGCAAATGGGGTGACAGTTCGCCATGAGCTCCGTAAGGCTGATTCATCCTGAGTTTACATGAGGACATGTACCCAGAAGTTGTTTCTACTTCCTGCTCCTGTTGGCCAGGTACCCATGAGGCAGAAAGGAGGGAGCTTCCTTGTCTTGAGGAAGGGGCCCTTAGAAAGGGAGGGAGCATGTATTTGCCCGAGTTGGAGGCGAGGACATGGAGAGGCCCAGGCTGGAGTGGTCTTATAATCCTATTTCCCACTGGAACTGTGTGCAGGTCACACTCCCCCTCTCCCCCAACCTCCTCAGCTGCCAACTCTGCCCTCACAGGGGTCTTAGGTCAGAGAGCTGTGGTCACCGGAAGCAGGCGCCTGGAAGGGAACAGGTGAGTGCTACTGGGTTTGCAGGTCTGACCTCACCAAGGAGGTGGGATTTAGGTTGAACTTTAAGGCACCAGTGAATTTCTGTCAGTAGAGAAGAGGGTGGTTACTGTTCCTGAGCACATCCCTGGAGTAGGCCCTATGCTCTTACTCTATGCTCGTGATGGCCCAGTGCTACTTTCCACCTTTTGTAGGTGATGGGACAGAGAGGGGAGAAGGCTTGCCAAGGTCGCACAGCTGGATCTGAACTCAGAACTGAAACGTGCCCCCCACCCCATCCCGCTCTCTCCCCTAGCAGCTGGGGTCGGGGGGAGTGCGAGTGATGGCAAGGAGGCTTGGAAGGACCTGGTGGGTTTGGGGGGACAGCTGGAGGGAGGGGATGGGCGAGAGGAGGTGGGCAGAGGGTGAGGCTGGGGTGGCTGCTGGTGATGGCAAAGCCTCAGTCGTGTCCTGGTAAGTGGTTATCAACCAGCTCTTCTAGGAGAAGGAAGAAAAAAAAAAAAGGGAAAGAAAAGGAAAAAGAAAAATGCAACTCTTGGGGTTGTCTCGTGGTGGGAAAAGAAGTTGGAGAAGATGGCCAACTCGGAGGCCAGTGCTGACCTTTGGAGCTGGAGGGGCCAGGGCCAGGGCCTGGGGCAGGCAGGGCGGGGGTGTTTGGAAGGGAAAGGCCAGATCCCAGGCATTTGGTGCAGCAAATATCTTTTCCTCTGTCAGAAAGCTCATGGGTTTCTTTCTCTGAAAATGCATGTCTCCGTGGGAGGCTTTTGGAGGTGGTGAGACCTTAGTGCCCCATCTCCCTTTTCCCCTCCGAGGTCAGGTTGGGCTGTGAGCAGTTTCACACGGGACGGGGAGTGCTGGGCCTTCTTCTGCATGGTCTGGCCTAGTGAATTGACAGCATCACCAGCAGCAACAACATAGATTCCCCCAAGAAAGGACCTGGGACTTCATTTGGGAAAGAAAGATTATCTTGGAACTCAACCCAGTTGGGGAGCTTGGGGAAGAAGGACCCATCAGAGTTTGTGCTCAGCTGTGACAGAGGCCTGCTGAGCTGCCAGGACATCCTTGGGACTGGGGAGAGTTCCACGAGGGCCTCCTGCCCTGACCCCATGTGGCCCAGAGGAACGAGACCAGGAGAGAGTGGCCAGATGGAGAGAGGATGGCTGGTCCAGAGCTCACAGTCAAGGTTTCCTGAGGGAGGGTGGTTCTAGCTGAACTGTGAAGTGTGGGTGGCATCTGGAAATAAAGAGGTCCCTTGGCGACATCTGTGGGTATGTTTGTGGCTGGTAGGTGCCTGCCTCGTAGTTGTCAGATCTGTTCCCCACCTGGCTCTGTTGCACAGGGGCTAGGCACACAGACTACAGTTCCCAGGCCTCCTAACCAGAACAGTGGGAGTGACAGGAGGTTGGAGCACAGGAAGAGGGGAGAGGAAGGGGTACTTCTTCTCCCATCTCTGGCTTGGGTCTCCAACAGCAACGTCCACTCTGGCTCTGATGCCACTCATCAGTCTGTCTCCTCATAGGGCTCCCTCGGCCTGAGGAGATTTTACATCCCTCAGCTGATGTGATTTTAGCTCCTACTGGATGGCCCTGGCTTCTGGGTTGTAGAAGCACCTCCTCTTGCTTTTCCTCTAGCACTAGGGTTGGTGTGGGCATTCTGTTGTTAAAGCTGATCTTCCTGTTACCTCATTGTCCCCTGCACTGTGATGGCTTCCTGGGTCTTGGCTGTGGACTTTGCTTTCTTGACTGGATCCTGACTGAACTGTGGAAAGGGATGAGGGGTAGGAGGAGTCTCCTGGCTGGTATGGTGTGTGTCTTCCCCCTCATCTTGCT
This sequence comes from Taxidea taxus jeffersonii, assembly GCA_003697995.1. Classification (NCBI taxonomy): domain Eukaryota; kingdom Metazoa; phylum Chordata; class Mammalia; order Carnivora; family Mustelidae; genus Taxidea; species Taxidea taxus. The sequence goes on from RCUC01087065.1 coordinate 20,378, forward strand.
CTTGGACCAGATGGCCAGATCGGATGCCTCATGACCTTCCAGCTTATCCTCTGCCTTCCTGGACACCAGACCCCTGAGGTTTCCGTGACTTCCAAACCTGATTCCAAGGCCCCTGTCTGGCACCCTCCTCCCCACCGAGCTATCTTCTGGAGGCCTGGTACCTGGCTGAAGTAGAGGCCACATAGTCCCTTTTCTCCCTTCCTTTTTTTTTTTTTTTTAATTATTAACATATAATGTATTTTTTGCCCCAGGGTACAGGTATAGCGTGTGGTTCCTTCATTCATGCGGTCAGAGCTGGCCCCTCCAGGCACCTGCACACTGACTGGCTGGCTTTCATTGTTGCCTGACCCCCTTTGCTCACTTTGCCCTGACCTGCTCAGGTTGGCGGGACCATGGACTTCCGGCCCAGGTCTCCCATTCCGTAGCTCCTTCGAAGCCCTTATCTCCGTAGGAAGAAAGGGTGAGATTGGAATTCTTTCTTGTGAGGGGGAAGCCCAGGCCTGGGGTTATGCACCAGGGACAGGAGGCTCCGCTAGGGTAGGCTTCTAGGCCACAGTATGGCCACAGGGCTTCTGGGAGCCAAGCTGGGAAATCTCAGGGTAGTCCCACCTTGCATTTCATGTGAAGACACAGTGGCCTGAAAGGAACAAGGACTTTTCCAGAGTCACTC
>ML096165.1:0-14186 GCA_003697995.1 Taxidea taxus jeffersonii
CATGCTGCCATTTCTCTGGGTGCATGGCTCACTGCTATTTTCTTCATTTATTCACACATCAGATTAATCTTATAGGACACCTAATTGGTGGAAGACACTATGTTGTACTGTGGGGTGAATTAAAAGCTGTAAATCTATTTTGAAGGTTTACAAAAGAGGTAACTACATAATCATACAAATAGCTAATACTCAGAAACAAGCAAGGGCTACCTGATGCATTGTATGTGAAGACACTTAGTAATCAATCTATGTTGTTTTATATATATATATATGTATGTGTGTGTGTGTGTGTGTGTACATATATATATATATATATATTCCTATTTAGTAATTGAAGTTTATATTTAAAAAATTAAGTGTGTGTAAAGAAGGTTGTCACTCCTGACTATCATGATTAAGAAAAATATTGTGGAAAAGGTAATTTGTGAATAGAGCTTTGAAGCATGGAGAAGATGAACATGGATAGCCACCGTATGCAGGAGATATTATGAAGAGGACAACTCAGGGGGAAAAGTCCAGCAATAAAAAACACAGACAAAAGACAGACAAAAAGACAGAGAATGGTTTTACTATAAAGGATACAGTAGGTCTGAAGAGAAAGGACAGAAAAATGTCAAAGGAAAGACTGATTGGATTTATTCATTGATTCGTCAGAGCAGATAAAAATAGGAGTCAAGGGACGCCTGGGTGGCTCAGTTGGTTAAGCGGCTGCCTTTGGCTCAGGTCATGATCCCAGCGTCCTGGGATCGAGTCCCACATCGGGCTCCTTGCTCAGCAGGGAGCCTGCTCCTCCCTCTGCCTCTGCCTGCCTCTCGGTCTGCCTGTGCTCGCGCTCGCGCTCTCTCTCTCTCTAACTAATAAATAAATAAAATCTTAAAAAAAAATAAAAAAAAATAGGAGTCAAGGTAGACCGCAAGGTTTTATTCTGGAAGCTATGTAGACAAAAGGAGGACTGGCGTAGGGGAGAAACATGATGAATTTGGTCCTAGTCATAGAAAGATGAAGATGTGGACAGGACACTGAGGGGGTAATATTCAGGAGACAGTGGAGTTTGGAACTGATGCCACAATGTTAAGGCTGCTCATATTCATCAGAGAGTCATCTGTGCAATGGAACTATTTAGGGCCATGACAGTTCTGATAAAATGTGTTTAAAATAGATGTAAAGTATAAAAAGACAAAACCTGGGGTTAGGTTCTCAGTTAGTGAATGGAAGAGAACCACAGCCAATGAAGGAGAGGCTGAATTGGTAGAAGAGATGAGGGACCAGAACAGTATTCTTACACAGTGGGCAAAGAGGAGCCATTTCTAGAAAGGAAGATCATTTACAGTTCCAAGTACTATAAAAAAGTAAAACTGGATATAGGTTGAGGAAAAAATGGGGGTCCACTAGTTTCCTATGAGTGAACAGCTTCAGGCAAGTGGTAGGGAAAAATCAACAGCAATGGTTTTGCTCATGAGTAAGCAAGTGTAATGGCAAGGCAGAGTCCATTCTGTTGGAAATTTAATAACTAGGAAAAGGGAATGGATGGGTGTGCATTTTGAGGGGGTAGCAGATTTAAAAACCCTGCTTTTGTTCCAGACTGACCTAAGAAACTTAAGTAGAGGGTAAGTTTTCTGCCGGAAGAGAGAATTTAAGATGCTCCAGAATTTGGAGAGAATCACTGGTAAAGAAAAAACATAGACAGGAAAATGTGACTGGAAGCAAAATGACTTGTGGATTTATCAGCTTTAAAAAAGAAGAGCGGCTGGTCTTTTCCTGTCACAGATGGAAGACGGAATGACTAAATGGGTAGGTATATTGAGGTAAAGACCAGAGAGAAGGAAAATGAGCGAGCTCTATTTAATAAGAAGAGGGAGGTGAAGTTTAAGATGGTTCATTCCTGATCTCTAGATTCAAAGAGTGAAACCTAGTAAATATCCCCAAATTTGTTAACTAGAAGAGGGTGTGGATAAGTTGTGATTGTTGGCTATGTTGATTAAAAAATGCATTGAAATAAATTGGAACATATGTAATGTAGACTCAAAGAATTTTCTAGCAAAAAGTATAAAACATGGTGCTGTTATTTTTTTCCCTGCCTGAACTTAATTTAAAATTTTGTTTCAGTAAATCAAATCTACTAGAAAGTTGTCAAACGTAGCTCATAGAGAAACTATCAAGGTTCAGATTCAATCAAATTTTTATTGCAGTGGTTTATGAATCCACTTAATGTAGATCTTGTTTTAAAATAAATTATATTCATTTTTATTATAAATTCTACATAAATATAAAACAAACAACTTGTCACTCATGCTCAGACCTATAAAAATAGGTTCTTATAAGCCCACCTAATGGAAAAAAAATGAAATGATAAGTGTATTCTTTAACAATGGTTCTTTGTGAACTTTGTTTTCATTAGATTTTTAATAACATAAAGGCCACTCGGTTCAGGACAGAAGGGTATAATAAATGCAGCACATTAAAACAAAATAAAACATATATTACCCAACTGTCTAATGCTGAATCTGACAATTTATCAAGTTGACCCAAAATAATAGATCTTACTTTCAGAAAATAAAATGAAGTAAAATTGGACCCTTCCTGGAAAGAAAGCCATGTTTTTTTATGGGACAACCCACATCACTGTAATCTAAGGAAGAAGAAAATTTGTTAAAGTTCAGAGGTGAAGGAATTTCTGATTGAGGACATACCTCAGGTATATGTATTATAGAACTAGCATATATAGTATGTTGTTAAAAGAAGTACAGTCTGGACAACATAGGGAATGTAGTCAGTAATACTGTAATAAATTTATATGGTGGCAGATGGTAACTCTACTTAATGTGGTGAGCATTTTGTAAAGTAGGTAATTATCAAATCACTATGTTGTATACCTGAAACAAATGTAATACTATATGTTAATTATACTTCAATTAAAAATAAATGTAAAAAAATCATAAGGAAGCAAAAATACAAAAAAAGAAAAAGAAGAACTATATAAATGAATAAAAAATGATAGTAAAGTGACTTGAGGGAAATTGTACATCTTATGTTCTTAAATAATATAATGTAATAAAATTAATAAATTGTATAGCGCAATCACTGTATTATTTTAAAAAGTAGTGGAATCTGGGAATGCATCTTCAAATCATCAACTTTAAACTCTCTATGAAGTATTTGAGTCTATTTGGTAGAAGATATACCAGACAAGTTGGCTACCTATTATTAAAAAGACAAAAAGCAAAGGATAATGATAATTTAAAAGCTGTATCTTCAATGCACTCCTTGTGCATTGTTCATGGGTTTTGCAATGCATATACAGTTCCTATTCTTGGAATATTCAACTCGATGGCCAGATTGGGCAGATACATACATATGGAACATTAGGAAACAGCACCCTGTAGGTTAAGATAAATGCTAGATGAGTTCACACAAGAGCTACTGTGTTCAGAGGATGCCCTGGGATCTCAAGACTCCATAGACCTTCAGACCTAGACCTAGAGAATGCATAGGCAGAAAGTGAGATGAAGAGCTCATTACCCCATCCTGTTACACAATAGTTTCCTATTTATACAAATAAAGATGCAGGCAGAAAGATCTTAAGTTTTAGTTGCTGGTTTGCTCTTGATTTTCAGAAGAGTGATTATTGATGATCCTGTTTTTGCCCCATCTCTGTTTAACCACCCCAGTGGTTAAGTCTAAGGAAGGGTAAAGTCTAAGGAAGACTTTAGACGAAAGGAGGAAATCTCAAACTTAAATGGAAAGAACAGGAAAGGGAAGTGAAATAGAAGTTAATATTATCTCTCACCTTCTTAATTGGAGGCTCGGGTTCACCACTCCTATTGGGTATAAACGATTGGGGAAATTCTTATTGACCCCTGAATAAAAACAGAGGAAATATTTAGGCATCTTATGTGATTAGAGTCTCAGGTTAAATCCAAAAGAGACCCTGGAGCTGGAGGATTGAATTGATCTAGTATTGGGATTTTCAAATAAATAAATAGTGGAGCTACCAGGCTGTCACAGAAGGGCTCAGCAGAACTGAACACTATACATGTAACTATTTCCATCACTTTATTAATACTCAAAACTCTAGGTATTAAATACAGAATATTTTGCATAAATTGTAAACTGCATTTTGTTCACTGAATTATATTAATTTTATTGCAAGATAGTTACATGCTACATATTTTTCATCAACACACTTAATATCCATGGTAAGTGAGTTAGGTTTCTCCTGTGTACACTTTTGAGAATCCCGGAGAAGATGTAAATTACTGCATTGGAAAGGGAGAAATTGGTTAGCAAAACAGAAAGTCAAAGGAGAGGAACCCCAAGACCCTGCCAATACACAGTGCAAAAATGCAGTGGGGTTTTGGGTTGGTCAAGTTTCCCAAGCTAGCCTTTACATATTTGGATAAAAGTTAAGTGCTTTTTTCTCCTTAATTTTTCAACCCTGATGTATTTTCAGGGAAATTCGATCCATATGCTTCTAATTCATTTACTCCAACTCATCAAATGTTGTTTTGTAAAACTATTCTCTGCCCAGAGCTTTTCTAAACAGTCTTAAGAAGGCCCCTAAACAGAAATGGGAATAGATGCAAAGGGTACACTTGCCAAACCTAAATTCTCTTGAACCCAGTGTTAAGTAGAAAACTAGCATCTATTTTTAAACTTGGCAAACTAGAGACACCATTCAGCTGCTGACTCAGAGCAAAACAACAATTAGCTGTTATTTGTGCAAATTTTAGATGCAAAATGTTGTTTTCTAAAAACACATGGAAAAGTATCAAACTCTTATTGATAGCAAATAGAACAACATTGTGCTTTACTTTTTTCTAAAACTTTCTCATAGTTATTATCACCTTTACTTCTCACCAAAATCTTGTAAAATAAATAAGGTAGTTATATGCATCCTCATTGTACACTTGAGGGAACTGAGGCCCAGAGAAACCAAGTCAGCTTTCTTATAGCACATAGGAGTTTTATGGCAGGAGAGAACCCGGAACCCAGTCCTCCTGTCCCTAAACTGATTCTCTTTGGACAAATAGTGATGTCAACATCTCTCTGTGGCTCACACTGACAATATTGTGATTCAAAGCAGCCTGGGTATTTGATAGGAAACCCACAAAGGGTCCTACTAGTGACAGGACCAGACAAGGTGCTAGTCTCTTTTGCTAGGATATCTCCAGCCTTTATGGGGGGTTAAGCAACCTTACTGGCAGCTGAGTGAAGTTAATATATAGGCATTGCACATACCTAAAAATTTGACCCAATTCTATTTGGTGTAATTTGACCTAATTGGTGCATTCACACATTTATTGTGAAGATTATTGCAAAGCTTATTGCAGAATAACACTTCACACGATTAAAAATGATTGTTTCCAACATACCATTTGATTCTCAAAACACTGTCTAAAAGAAAGACCCGGAACTATTTGTCTCTACTTTGCAAGTAAAAAATCTAAGTTACTGAACTTTCCATAGTAAGAGCTGAGTACAACACATATAACATTTTCCACAATTTATCAAGATGAAGCAATTTTAGGTCTATTTTCAATATTAATGATGATGTTGATGAATTATGATGGTGATTACTACTGACTGGGTTTTCACCATGTGCCAGCTACATAACCTCAAGTGTTTGTCACAAAAATATTGAGGTAGATATTTACTCTAATGTTTAAAGATGAAGAAACAGGCTTGGCAAAGTTAGGTATTGTATGAGTTAGGGGGTCTATTTGTAGCAAGTGACAGACAACCAAACTTAAGCTGACTTTAGCAGAGACAAAATGTTTTGAGCCATACCACTAGACACCATGGCTTCATGTGGACTTTCATTCTGGGTTGCAGATGACATCATAAAACCTTAAAATTGTCTCTATTTCTTATTTCTTCTTTTTTTCTATTGTAAGTCTTATTCCCAAGTCCCACAAGGGGCCAAGATGGTAACCAACAGCTGGAGATCTTTTCTTGCCTCCATAGTATGCATCTGTCTCTGGCTGATATTGGTCCATGTCAACTCACATGTTTGCCCCTGAAAAAATTCCTGAATGATCTCTCTGGCTCAGGCCTGGGTTTCATGCTTGTCCTTGACTAGGGGTAAGGCAAGTTCTAAACAAACCACATAAAATGAGAGGGAGGAAGGAGTTGTTTCTCAAGAAATTGTGGATGGACTATTAACCAAAACAGCACTAAGGACCAAAAGACACTAGGAGACCAGATACCTACAAATGTCATAGCTAACAATATGCCAAAGGTCAAAGATCTGGAGTGTGACCAAACTGAACACACATGCCTATCTCCTTCCTTCCAAAGTCCATTCTCTGGGTCATTTTTTTCTGAAAAAAGCGGGGGGGAGGGTTAATACCTTTTTTAGGTTTTGCAGGCCAAAGAGTATTGGTTGCAACTACCCATCTCGGCAATTGCTGTACAGCGGCATAAAATCACCAACAGCACAGAAACAAATGGGCATGCCTGGGTTCATAAAACCATAAAAAGAAAAAGATGAAAGGGCAGATTTTGTCTATGTGCTGATCCCTGCACCCTACTTTTCGTGATCTTGAGTGGCCACAGAATAGAACTGGAACAGCTTCTGTGGTATGAGTAGATGAAAGATTGTCTAGATGAAGGAGCAGCAGTTACATAGCTAGTCAAGGTGAGAGTCAGGAGTGCTTAGGACCCACTCCCTGGAAAACCCTCCATATGTTCCTACACGAATCAAATGAGTACAAGGAACATATGCATTCAGTGAGAATATTTTATGGGTTAGACAATATTCTACACTGTGTAGATATTTTCTATATCACAGTCTTACCACAAGCTTTCTTCAGGAGTTCTTACTTCCCAAATCACTTAACATTATTTCTGACAACCTTTGTGATAGGCAGAATAAAAGACTCCCAAAGATGCCCGTGCCATAATCCCCAACCTCTGAATATGTTGCCTTACACGATAAAAGGAGCTTTGCAGGTGTGATTAAGTCAATGATCTTAAAATGGGGGAGATTATCCTGGATTATCTAAGTGAGCCCAATGTAAACACAAAAATGCTTATAAGAGAGAAGTCAACTAGTTAGAGATAAAAGTAGGGAGGGCAACGAAACTATGGAAGCAGCAGAGACTGATTGGAATGATGTTGCTACAAACCAAGATATGCTAGCAGCACCTAGATGAACATAGTCAAGAAAGAATTCTCCTTTGGACCTTCCAGAATGAACTTGTCCTGCTGACACCTTAATTCTACTCCATAAAATTCAGTTTGGACCACAAGTACAATTCTATACCTATGAATATTAGTATTATATTTGCAGGCTTCTCCTTCTACTGACGTCAGTTGTAAAAGCACTAACAAGTAAGAAAATGCAATGCTATTGTTATCAATTTCCCAAATTGACTTGTTATATGCAGGTTGTGCCTTGCGATGAGAAATTAACATTTATGGACAGTTTGATACTACAGTGATTTTATGGCAATAATAGTTGCAGGAATAAATAATAATAGTAGAAAGGCAAGTAGATTATCTAATACGTGTAAAGGACTTTTCCACTGTTGCTGGCCTCTAAGACTAAAAATATAGTAGCTATTATTATCAGTAGTTGTAGTATTAGTATTATATTATTATTATTATTAAAAGTATTAGTATTATTATATTATATTATATTAGTAGTATTATATATTATTAGTAGTAATAGTATTGATATTTGTATCAGTATTAGTAATAAAGTTAACCATCTTTTTTTTTAAAAAGATTTATTTATTTATTTATTTGACAGAGAGAAAAATCACAAGTAGGCAGAGAAACAGGCACGGGTGGTGTGGGGGGAAGCAGGCTCCCTGCTAAGCAGAGAGCCCAACTCAAGGCTCAATCCCAGCACCCTGAGATCATGACCTGAGCCGAAGGGAGAGGCTTAACCCACTGAGCCACCCAGGTGCCCCAAAGTTAACCATCTTTTGAGTACATACCATTGCTAGGTAGTGTCTTAAATATTTTCTGTGTATTAATCCTCACGTAATACAATGAAGGAGGAATCATTACTCTCAGATTTTGAATGATGAAAGGGTATGAAAGTGAACTGAATGTTTATACCTGCCCCTTCCCTCCTTCATATGTTGAAATCCTAACTTCTAATGCGATGGCATTATGAGGTGGGGGACTTTGGGAGTTGATTAGGTCATGAGGGTGAAGCTCTCATGTATGGGATTAGTGGCCTCATAAAAGAGTTTCTAAGCCACCCGGTGTATGGTATTCTGTTACAGCAACCCGAACAGACTAAGACAGTGATTTTTTTTTCTTTGTCATTCATATCTTTTAAAACTTTTTGTATATAAACATATAATGTAACCCCACCCCCCTCTCCCAACACCCCTCCCCCCCACCCCCCTCAGTTTGTTTTATGACATTAAGAGTCTCTTTTGGTTTGTCTCCCTCCTGATCCCATCTTCTTTCATTTATTCTTTTCCTACCCCCTTAACCCCCACCCCTGTTGCATCTCCACTTCCTCATATCAGGGAGATCATATGATAGTTGTCTTTCTCCGATTGACTTATTTTGCTTATACCCTCTAGTTCCATCTATGTCATCGCAAATGGCAAGATTCCATTTCTTTTGATGGCTGCATAGTATTCCATTGTATATATATATCACCTCTTCTTTACCCGTTCATCTGTTGATGGACATCTAGGTTCTTTCCATAACTTGGCTACTGTGGACATTACTGCTATAAACATTCAGGTGCACGTGCCCCTTCGGATCACTATGTTTGTGTCTTTAGGGTAAATACCCAGTAGTACAATTGCTGGGTCATAAGGTAGCTCTATTTTCAATTTTTTGAGGAACCTCCATGCTATTTTCCAGAGTGGTTGCACCAGCTTGCATTCCCACCAACAGTGTAGGAGGGTTCCCCTTTCTCCACATCCTCGCCAGCATCTGTCATTTCCTGACTTGTTCATTTTAGCCATTCTGACTGGTGTGAGGTGGTATCTCATTATGGTTTTGATTTGTATTTCCCTGATGCCGAGTGATGTGGAGCACTTTTTCATGTGTCTGTTGGCCATCTGGATGTCTTCTTTGCAGAAATGTAAGACAGTGATTCTTTGGGAGATTATATCATTTGCCTAATACCCTATGGTTAGTAACTAAGTGTGGTGGAGTTAGACCTTGGTATGTTTAGTAACAAAATCCAAGTTCTACAACTCAATTTGAAGGTTTCATGCCTCTAAAATTAGCTGTTGAAGTGTATAAAACTCCTGGCTTGCATCCATGGTGAATGAGGATATCCTGGCATATCAAAGACACACTTGACTGATGTTAACTCCTGTCCCAAAAGCTACCTTCCTTTGTTAACACGTTGTTTCCTCTGCTAAGCATAGCCTTCAGTTCCTTTGCCATGATCATAAATCACCTTGTCTATGATGCCTTTCTTAACATCACCACCTCGGGGCGCCTGGGTGGCTCAGTGGGTTAAAGCCGCTGCCTTCCGCTCAGGTCATAATCTCAGGGTCCTGGGATCGAGCCCCGCATCGGGCTGTCTGCTCTGCAGACAGCCTGCTTCCTCCTCTCTTTCTGCCTGCCTCTCTGCTTACTTGTGATCTCTGTCTGTCAAATAAATAAATAAAATTAAATTAAAAAAACATCACCACCTCTTCTGGAGTTCACTGTCTCCTTCACCAGGATATAGACTTTCTGAGGCCAAGAAACCTGCTCATTGGCAACTGTATAACTGCGGGTAGAACAACTCTGGGCCCATCAATATATTCAATGGATATTTAGTTATAAAAGGACAAGTGAATGGGTCAATATGTAAATTGAGAAATGAATGAATGATTTTTGCATGCGGGAGGGGGAGTTCTCCTCCAGAGAAAAGTGAAGAGTGTTCAGTTTTTAGTGGAATTTATTTGAAAATCCTACACTGCAGAACAAATATTTAAATGTCTTAATTGAGTTCAAAGCATTATAAGGAAACAATCAATTTGTAATGTGATACAAAAAAATGAACTGAACTATGATATAAATAACTTTGCTTCTATTACCAAAAATACTGCTTCCCATTAAACATCACACTTTGTATTTCTTACAAATCCTGGTGTTTTTTCTCAGACCAGTTAAAAGGAAAGCTATACCCCAGAAAAATTACTTATGGGTGGATGGGAAAAGTTGTGTTCTAATGTTTTAAGATTTGGAGCATGCTGCCCTTGGAAAGTGCTCCTTGGATCTTTCACTTTTATAGTTACCTTAAAAGTAATTCAGTACTTAACACCCTGAGAAGGATGAAGTGCATAGGGCTGGTAACTTGAACCAATGGGTGTGAATAAGAGGGAATAGTTTTGATGGAAATTAACTCAGAATATTCTAGAGTACACCTTCTCAGAAGTATAGGCAGGAACTGACAATATAGTTGAAGAAGAAACAAAATACATGAACTAAGCTAAAACAACATTATTGTGAATCAGTTTTCTGTAAATGTAAAAATGTAGTTTGATGGAGAAAATTAGACTTGACTTGAGAGTTTTCTCTATAAACAGAAGAAATATTTTGGTAAGTAGGCTTAGATACAAGGCAGATATGTTAGAGCAGAACTACTGGCAAAAGTATGGAAAAGAGGGGATGTGGAAGAACAGAAAAGTAGAGTGGAAATTCTTAAAAAGTTTACTATGAAATGTACAATTTTTCCTTGTCTTCTATTAACATTTCTGTGTCTTCTGCATTATCACTAATGGTTTTGGTGCAGTGGAGTATTAGTAGGTTAATGTGATAACAGGTTGGAGAGCCTAAGACAAGGTATTTAGGAGGAGAAAATACAGTCTTCATATAGAGATAACCAGCATAATAATAATTTAATACTCCACATGTTTAGTTTTTGATTTAGTCATTTAGAAAATAATTCCTGGGAACATATTTTGTGCTAAGAACAGTATTAGATATCAGACATAAAAGATAAAATTCCACATTTCCTTTGGTTTTTAGAAATTCAAACATGGTATAATAGCTTTTTAAACAAAATACTATGCAAACCAAGATTAAAAAGAACACACACACTTACAATCACTTCATTATGACTGGGCCTGACTGCTTCACAGATGAGCTGTCATTTATGTCAGAAGAGTAGAAATTTTGCTAAAAGAAAAAAGGAAAACTCATTCTTGATAGGGAGGAAAACTTGGTCAGTGGCCTAGAGTTACAAAAATAGGTGGAGTGTTGAAGTAACAAACAATCTTGTGTCATTAGAATACTGGTGTAGAAATGGGGGGAAGAATCCTAGCAGGACATGAGACTGGTGCTCAAAACAGTCCCATGAATTGGTGGGAAAGGGTATTATTCTTACTTAGATGAGAAGAGAATCTCAGAGTTGAGAGGGTTGTTAAAGTCACAGACCGAAAATTGGGAAGTGTATTCTGTCTCCTGCTTGAGGGTTCTTTCCACCACACCAATGTTTTCAGTATCCAAAGAGGCCTTAGGACACCATGATAGAGTTTCAGGAATTACACAGGTAGGGTTGGGAGAATCTGATTGAACAATCATGAAGGCTCCGTTTGAACTTTTTAAATAACGGGCTTTTTATATTGGATATCTTTGAATACCGTTCCCTGCTACATAAATAAAGTTGAGAAACATTGTACTCTATCAATCATCCCATGCTCAAGCTCATGGCTTTGTAATTAGATTGTGAGGTAATTAATAGTCATGAGTGATGTTAACATAAACTGAAAGAGGACAAGATGGTAGCTGTCTCCTGGCTAGGTAATAGTTGATGACATATTAGAAAGGCTGAGTCAGCTGGACACCAAGGGATAATTTAGTGAGCACAGCTAGAAAGCACTCAGCATCCTGAGGGAGGAATACCTAGGCTTGGCAATGAGCTCAAGGATCTGTGTAGATGTCCAGAAGCCCTTTCTTTGAAATAATAATATATCCTAAAATTTTTTAAAAAATCCCCATTATAAATGTTTCCTTTATAAATTTCTTTTGTTTGTTTGGATCTAAAAGAAAAATCTTCCTCTTGGGTTGAGAAAGAGAGATGTTGGAAAGAGGAGTCCTGCTCCGAAATGAGAGGGAATTAGTAACTTGCCGGTTTCATTGGGAAGATCAGTGACACCAAAATAGAGCCCTGGGTCTCTAACCTGCTTTCTTTCTGTCCTAGTGTGCTTCTAAGAGCTGTCACCAATGGCTGGGAGCAGAGAAGGAGAAGGAGAGACAAGAACTCAAGAAGGATTATGATCTGCCATTGCTGCAGCAAAAGGGCCAGGAATCAAGGAATTCAAATGGCCTCTAGAAGCTGAGAACAGCTCTTAGCTTACAGCCAACAAGAAAATCTGGATCTTGATCTCACAACAACAAAATACTGGGCCAAATGCCCAGATAAGCAGGAACTAGACTCTCCCTTAGAGCTTCCAATAGGTGGTCGTCCCTTGACCTGGTTAATTTTCTGACAGAAAACCAGCTAATACATTAATTTATTGAATCTCTCTTTTAAGTAATCCAGTTGTAAATTGTAGGCCTTGAAATTAAATAATACTTAGTTGAAAAGAATAAATAAGCTCTTCCCTTTCCAAACTCATCAAATAACAAGACTATCATATATCATCACTGACATTCTCTATGATAAAAATGCCCCATTCTCTGGAAAGAATGTCCCAAATGGCAAAATGATAGAGAACAAATAAGAATTCTATCTTTTGGTGGGGGGAGCACCTGAGTGGTACAGTTGGTTAAGTATCTCACTCTTGGTTTCAGCTGAGGTCACAATCTTAGGGTTGTGAGATTGAGACCCATACTGGGCTCTGTGCCCAGGACATAGTCTGCTTCAGACTCTCTCTCCCTCTCCTCCTGTCCCTCCCCACTGTGCATGCTCACTCCCTCTCTAAAATAAATACATTTTTTTTAAAAAAAAGAAAAGAATTCCACCTTTTGGAGAAATTATCAAATTATCAGAAAAGTCATTGTTTCAATGATCTTATGCAGGCTAACAAAATACCTCCAAATATAGTGGATTAAAACAATAACATGTTTATCATTTATCACAATTCTTTGGATTAGGAATTCAGATGATGCACAGCAAGAGTGGCTCTTCTTTGCTTCATGTGATGCCTGCTGTGGCTGGACTATCCAGGATGGTGTCTTTACTCATACATATGGCAATTTAGCTAGGATAGTTTGAATACCTGGGACTTGGCTAAGAGAACTCAACCAGGTTCACAGTTCTAGGATCTAGGTCCTTGCTATTGGCTAGATTCTTCCACTAGCCTCCATGGAGCCTCTCCCTCACCTCACCTCCCACCCCTCTCTCTCCACCCTGGCCAGTTTGGTCTTTCCTTGTGGTGTGTAGAGCAGCAGGCTATCCTGACTGCTTAATGAGCATCTGGGCTCTGAGAAAGAAAAAGCAGAGCTGCCAGTTTTCTTACTGTCCCAGCATCACTTCTACCTTAAAGTCCTTCCTCTAAAAAACTTTTCAAATCTCTACAAAATTCTCTCATTTTTTGTATGAGTCGACCTTGGGCTAGCCATACCACAGACTGTAACCATCAACATTCTATGCAACTTGTTTTAATGAACAAAAATTAAAATTCTACTGTGAAGTGCCTCAGTATGCCCTTAGATGCTATGACACTTTAGCATGGCAACAAGCTAACGGTATAATTCAAGTGAGAGATGTTGCATGATCTTCTTCCTCACTGAGAGAATTATATCTCTCAAATGTGCCACATTAATTACTTGAATTATGGCTACAGACTGACTTACATGCCTTCCTTGACAGTTGACAACATGGAAGAAAGAATGGTTGGCCCAGTGCATAACCCCTTATTGTGTCCTGCCCTTTGGCATATGACTTTGTAGTTCTCACTAGAAGCATTATGTGCTTTCCCAGTCCTTGACTTTGGGTTCAGCCAATTGACTTGATTTAACCAATGGAATATGGGCAGAAGTGAAGTTGTCAGTTCTGGGAACAGGCCTTAAGAGACATTGTGTGTTTCCACTTGTCCTTCTTTATCCTTCTGCCATTGCCATGAGATAAACATGTCTCAGCTAGTCCACAGTCCAAAGATGATGAGAAACATGTGGAGCAGACCCAGATCCAACCTGGAAATTGAAGCAGTGCTTAGTGGAGGCCAACTCCGATCAGCTGACCCCCAGCTGATCAACAGATGTGTGAGTGAGAGTAGACATGTTGTTTTGGGTGGCATATTATGCAGCAGTATTTTTTTTTTTTT
>ML096165.1:19186-29755 GCA_003697995.1 Taxidea taxus jeffersonii
AAAAAGAAAGGAGTTAGGGACCAGACCCTAGAGTAATAACCACTACTGGGATTTTTTGAAGGCAGCTCAAAAATGGTCCTCGTCATCTTTTGACCTTCCTGAAGCATAACTAGTGTGTCACCAATTCTTGCCAGTACTGATATTTTAACTGGGTACTTTTCACTGCCCAAAGAAAAACTCATGTGCCTACTTCTGTTTTTTAACAAAGTCGCTTTTATTTTAACTAAATTCCCACCAAAACACCAAAACAAACTAAACTAGCAAAGGAGGGATTTCAGGTCGGTAGGATGGAGATTTGAAAGCCAGCACACCTTTAAAATTCCCAATTACATCATTTAGGTGCTTCCTACATTGCCTACAAAAAACCTAGTCCTGGATGAACATATCTTTAGGATTGCATCACTTCCCACATTTCCCCCAAATTCTATAATCCCAAACTTCATATGGGATTAGTCTGAAGAGATGGCAATAAGCACTGCTGGGAGCCCCCACCTCTGCTAAATCTTCGAGGATTAACAATATGTGCTAAGTGGGCTGAGGAAGGGACCGATTTAATTTATTCTGAATTAAATTATAATTCACTCTGTTTCTCATAGGGGCAGGTGAGGTGAGAAGTGAAGTGATGAAGGAAAAAATATGTATGTGGTTGCCTAATTGACTTGTACTCAATTACAAGCTACAGCGTTTTGTTTTTACTCTTTTCATATGTTCTTGAATGCCTAGAAATTCTCACAGGAATGGTGCCAATAGTACAAAACCAGGATGATACAGGATTGCTATTTCCATTACCATTAAACCTGCTATGATGGTCTTCATGAGTCAGAGAAGATGGGGTTATTTTTCTTAGCATGGACATCTTCAAAATATCAAGGAGGGAGTGGTTTAGACAATGTCTCAAAATTTCTTTTTCAGGAGCTATGACTTAAGAATGTTGTTGCAAAGAACAAAAACAGAGGGGTCGGGAAGGGGGTGAGGGAATCTATATGACAAATCTTGTAGTACAAGTGTTTGTGGTTAACCGAGAAACACATTATGAGTCAAGCCTTTGGAAGGAGGTGAGTAATTAAAGACAAATGCTATGACATAATCATTTACACACAGCAGAAAGATTTTAGATTAAATCTGGCCTGACCCACTGCTCAGCAAGTGTTATCATGGATTCTTGAGAAGTATTCATTTATTTATTTTCTAATTTGGCCCAAATGTTTTATTGAAAACAACAACAAAAAATTTTTTGTGCTTCCCATAGGGAATAGCCCGAGTCCAGTGATGGTTAATAGGTTGGGGTATTTGGGAACAGATCTCCTGTGTACACAACAAACCCTGTGAACAACATGTCAGCTTGAAAACACCTCTCTGAAAAAAAAAAAGCAGGAAAAAAGATTTGTTGTAAGCACTTTTGCTGGAATGAATTCTTTAATATTTAAGAAGGTTACTGTGTGTATCTTTTGCTAAGTCAGTAAAATATCGGTTAAACTAATGCTTTTGCCATTATAAAAAAAAATTCTATTTACTGACATTTTTGGCTTCATCCTGTATGTCAGGCACCATCTAGATCAATCTGATGTTGGGACACCAATTTTTGGAGCAAGAGGCAGATTCTAGACTCCCTGTTTTCGTAATCCTACCACATTATAATATAAAACATGCCATGTAACACCAGGAGATGGCTTCGTGGTTTTTCAAATGCTATTATATTTTAGCTTCTGCCTTTATTAAATGCAGGAAACAGGAGTGTGGTGGGGGGGTGAATGATGGAGAGGACCCTGAGTCTCTACCTTCGGTTCTTTTTATTTGGGTAGATGTGGAATTGTTAAGGAGGCTAGCTTCCTGTGGAAGGAAACAATAGAGATTTTGCTCCCCGAGCCGACCCAGTTCCCCAAGCATCTTGAAACATTCTATCGGAGAATTCTGCATTTGTCTTAGGGAAGAAGGAGAAACCACAGTAACACTCATCCCTCCCAGAGAGAAAGGAGTTTAGGGTTCAGGGCCCTTAACCCACCAGTTACAGAACAAAGACTAAGTATTAGAAACGGGCGTCCCTTTCCCTTACAGGATAATTATTTCCTAGTACTAACCATATGGCCACATTGTGTTCTCTTGCTGGGTAAGGCATGAGCATGTATTCCCAGAGAGGCACGCATTTAGAGACATGGTAAAGTGATCACGGTCTTGCCCGCCAGTAACCGTGTTCTTGGGAGTTCTGCTGATTTGTCAAAACATGACTGATGTTCAGAAAGCTAAGGAGGCTTAAGCTGCAGCCTTAGAAAAATGATTGTGTGAATGTGCATGGATGTGTTTGTGTGTGCACATGTGTGTGTGTATTTCCTCCCCAAAGCTGAACCATATTTTCATAAGTACTGTTATATGGGAGAGGCAAAAGCAACTACAGGAGCCTACTGGGCTTTTCTCTTCAATCCTCATTATTGTTTGTGCTTTTTGCTCTCGTCTTTCTAAAATGCCTTGGTTATTGTTGAGGTTTATGTTATACATTGTAGAATGAATGCCAGCCCTGTGGCAACCGCAGTCCTCCCTGTCTACAGGTCCCTTTGGTCCCTGCTTTATCTGGAGCAGTAGTAACAGTGTCCAGAGTCAAGGTAGTGTATACATCCATGAGAAAGGTAACAAGGATTTATGATGCCATTTGTCACAGGTGGGGCTCTGCCCATTTCCACTGTCACTGGCCTCATAGGGCACAGACAGATGGCAAGGGGACACTTCACTACTTGCCTATTTGACCCAGTCCCTTTGTCTCCCACTTCTCCCAAACCACCTACTTGGTAGAAGTGAGTAGGGCTTCTCCAGAGTGAGACTAATGTCAGGCAATCAGCACAGGGGCCTGAATTTCAATCCTCCTCTCCTATTTTTTTCCTGCCAACAACGTCTTCTACCCTAGATTTTTCTATCAGCATCCCTCCAATTCCATGATTGACCCGGCCTTAATCTCTATGATTTCACCCATAACTTTTGAAAGTACACTTTGGGACTTTCCCCCTTGAATTTGCTGCATTTCAGGAGAAGACAATCAGGCTTCTGTTTATACATTAAACCGTCAAGCTAGGTCTCAGATTGTTTGTCTAAAGAGTGTGTGTGCTTATAGGTATTAATGAATAAAATGAGGTCTGGATTTCACAAGTATCTTTAACTTGAAGTCTTACAATTCACACCAGGAAGGCAATTTCATGCAGATCTTTCCTGTTTTAACACCCAGGATCAAAAGAAAAAGCAATACATAAGACAAACTAGCATTTAGAATGTAGCCTTAAATCTAAAATTGAGGCTAACTTCACATTTTCTATTAATCCCTTACTGTAGTATTTACACATTTGATTCCTCTTTTAAAATTTGAACACACATCCATGCTCATAAAAAGATCAGAAGCAACAGAGTTCTGAAAAGTTGGGTCAGAAAATAGGCTAAGTGAGGAAGAGAAAAATAACAAAGAGGAGCCTTAAGTCTCCTGATTTGGTTTTTCTCAGATACCATAACATCAAAGCCTGGAGAAGACCAGCCAGTATGTCCTTTTTAAATCAGCCTGGAGAAATTTATCAGCTGAGCTAATGAGGGAGCTAAGAGATTGGGTTTCAGAGAACGTATGTTTTAGTGATGAATATCTTGGGACTATATGATCTAATTTTATCCAAGGTATCGGGACTCTAGTTGTCAAGACGTGGTGCTCCCAGCTTCCAAGATTTCAAATATTTCCAGAACCATTACTTTGATCTGGGGTACGTGAATCAACACCAATGATGCCATTCTATCGTTCCCACATCACATCATGGTTTTCTCTTCTTTTCTTCCTCATCTCTTTAAACGGAGCCTAACTTTTTCCCTGGTAAACTACCACTCCAAGGAGTAACCCAATTACCAATCTCCAGAACATCCTGAATGAGTCTGTTTTTCGCTCTCACTATCCCAACATTTTGAAAGTACCACTGGCCATTTTGGGGTCCTCATGGCAGAAAGGGAGCTTGCTATTTGCTTGGGTGAATGATCCCAATGACCCAGAGGGAACTGGATTGCTGCTGTACAGTGGGGACAGGAAGGATCCTGTCTAGATTTTCTCTGGGTACCTTCTCATGCCTTCATAACCAATAACAAAAGTTCATGAAAATGGAAGCACCCAAAAGGAGGTAGAGCCCATGAGGATTGAAGTTTTGTGTCACTATAACAGGTAAAAAACCAAATTAGCTGAGGAGGTAAAGGAAGAGAAAACACAGGATGGGGTCCTGGAGGGAAGGGATTACAAATGTGTGTGATAGTTTTGTGACACTTGCAGAAACACGGACTAGTGGCCATGCTGATTTTCTTCCTTGCATTCTGTGTCATGGGGCATATGTGCTAATTATTTTTATTTGTCTTCCTATTATTTATGTCAGAACTGTTGTATTTTTGGGACATTTTCAAGTTTAGTGTTCATGTTGCAAAATATTCTGGTGGAACTGTGATTGGATTGTAACATAAGTTAACATGCCTCAGAAACGGATACCATGCCCCTTGCCCAGGTATAGAAAAACTGACTGTTGAGACTTCGTGTCTCTTCTTCCTGGGGACACAGCAACAGTTTTCGTTTGTATGACAGATGGTTGAGTCTTATTAGAGAAAGTTATAAAGGAGTTCTTCCTTTCTGAAAATACAGCTCCACGTAGAAGGGCATGTGTCAGGGCAAGCAAACAAAGGGTTGGAATGTGGCCTCTCTCTCCCTCTAGCCCACCTTTCTGCGCTCTGCTCTGTGATGCTGGGGCTGGGACTCTGCAAAACACATTTCTTCTTTGTCACCTGGCTTATGCCAGTACAAGGTGCCCGAGGGAGACCAGAAGATGGGACCAGGGAGGAGACATTTGCTCCTTCCTCTGTCTGCAGCAATTCTCAGAATTGGTCTTTTGTCCCAGGCAGTCCACTCCCAGAGCCAGCTGAACACCTCCCACACACAGGTCTGAGTTCCGGTTCCAAGGGCATTCTCCCCCAGAGCCAGATGTCTGGCCCTCCCTCTTCAGGTCTACATCCCAGCCTCGAGAGGTCTTTCTTTTATGTTCCTGAAGAGTCTG
This sequence comes from Taxidea taxus jeffersonii, assembly GCA_003697995.1. Taxonomy (NCBI): domain Eukaryota; kingdom Metazoa; phylum Chordata; class Mammalia; order Carnivora; family Mustelidae; genus Taxidea; species Taxidea taxus. The sequence continues at coordinate 24,235 of ML096165.1, forward strand.
CACAACCCCTCCTAAGAGGTCTGAGTCCAGTCCCAGAGGGACCTCCTCGGTGCTTCTAGAGGTTAATTACCAACCTTGTTCTTTGTTTTCCCAGGCCCTACTTCCCTATCTTTGTCTCTGTGTTACTCCAGTGTCCCCTTTTCCCCCCAACATCTGTTTAACCAGTCTCCTGTATTATATTATCTTTGCTGCTTTGTTTTCTGATTGGAAATGCCTGAAAAAGAAAAATCTATTATGAAGTCTTTCATTTGAAAAAGAACAATGTGGGGAGCAACCTCAAGGGGTCACTGGTCCAAAGCACATGTCATTTCCTCCATAGGAAAACAGGGCTTCCTGCCCTGGCAGTGGAGTGAGTTCCTTGGCCAATCCACCTGTCAGCCTTCAAGTCAGCCCTCTGAGACTCTTTCCCTGCCCAGTGTCCCAGGGATGCTTTGGGAGTTCTCCACTTCCTCTTGGTGAGTGTTTGAGGACACGATGATTTCATTAGGGAATGAACAATCCCAGGACTTTCTTCATTAGCTTTGTGTTTCTCTAAACACACAATTCCCTGATGACCTGGGTCCAATTTCTATCTATTTTATTCATTCAATCCAAGGGCTAGTAAACAAAACCAGAGATCTTGTTGGTCATAGTTTTTTGAGCCTGTTATTTGGCATGGACATTTCTCTTTCCTAACCAAGGACTTGGTTCTCTTATTATTAGTTAGTACATGCTGGTAGTGAAAACGGGTCAGTGAATAACATGCAGTCCTTGCTTTCGACAATCTCACAGAGTAGAAAGGGGTAGGATGGAAGAACGATGAGCAAATTGGACATTTTCACTTAGGAACTTCTGGTTGCAGTGTGAAGAGAAAAGCACAGTTTAGGTGAGAGGGAAGGTCACATGAAAGCCTGCATGGGGTGCTAAGGGGACACTTCAAGCTCAGTGAGGCAGGAAGGACTTCCGAGTGAAGTGGTACTTAAGATGACAGCAAGACAAGGGGGATGAGGAACCCTCCAGATGATGGGAAGGTGATGGGAACCCTCCAGAGGATGACAGGTAGTAATTGCTCCACAGAATTGGGCAAAGGCGGGGAGGGTTTACTTCTTTCATACACTCAAAAGAGAACTAGCTGAGTCCATTCACATTAGATTAGTCAAACATTTGGCTCTCCACCTCTCAGTTCCTCAATTTTTCTGAGTTTGCTAAAACTCAAAAGATTTATACAGCCTAAGAGGAGGTCATCACTCTGCTTTTAACAGTCAACCGTGAAGAGCCTGGGGTTTGGTGGGTTCATTGTTGCTTGTGCCTCTTGCTGCCACTTGGTGACACTGTTGACAATTGGACCTACACAGTCCACAAAAGATGATGAGGGACCAGAGGACCAGAGACCTGCTGTTATGAATCTCAGAGGCTGGAAGATCAACCTTCAGAACTAGCCTCAGTGGAACGAGAGTCCCCATGCCCCAAGCTCTTAATCCTTGGGTCTCTGTGTCCCATACAGAGCCATTCTCTGAGATGACAGACAGTTACTGCAGGAACATGATGTCAGGATTGGACTAAGCATTTATCCCCTGCAGACTTAGAATTTCTGATGTCTTTTCCTTCCCAAGGACTTCTACCACCAGGGGTCAGGCAGCTTTACTTTTTCAGTCCTGGAAATAGAATCTTTTTACCCCTCTTTTCCTGAACAGTCAGGACAACTGCATACTTGTTCATGGCCACTTGTCTTCCACGTAGAGTGTGTGTGTGTGTATGTATATATATATCCATATCCTCTTTGGATTGGGAGCCCTGCATTCTGTGCCTTAAGATCCTTTACTCTCCCAAAGGTGATAAAAGTGACATAATAGTACCTCTTTCAGCAAGGAAAAGAAAAAAACAAAAAACAAACCTCAAGTTACATCATCCACAGGATGTCCCACTACAGAAACATGGTAGGGACTGTTAATAGTTCATATAATTAGAATATGGAGTTATATTCCATATTCTATATATGGTAAACATAAGCCAGTGGTAAATGATCTATATTCTATATATGGTAAAACATAAGCCAGTGAAAAATGAGTCATAATCAGTACCCAGGAAGGTTCTTGGTGCCAAGTTTGGACTTACTTTTGAAGACAGTGGAGAACTCATGAAGGGTGTAAAAAAGTGACATGAAGTCTTTGAACTTCAGAAAGGTTGCCCTGCCACTAATGAGAAAGACTTATTGTGGAGGGCAAGCTTATACAAATTTAAGAATAAATTGAATCATGACCTTAATTTTGATAGTACAAGACTTCATCAACTGAGCTAACTGGTTCTGAATCAAAACTGGTAGGAGCATCGGCCCTTATAGAACCTCACTGGCTCTTTGAGATTGGCTTGTCCTCTTTGGATGTAGCCTTTCACCAAACTGCTTTCTGCAATGAAGGTTTTTTTTTGTTTTTGTTTTTTGTAATTTTATTAGTATCAGAAGTGTCCTTAAAATATTTATCCACCCATATTTGTCATTAAAGTCTTTCTTCTGAAATGTAAGAAGAAATTTGAATTATTTAATCAGATATCTGGGATCAGGATTGCCTTCCCATAAGCTTTTGGAGACAGAATCCCTAAGTTTGAATTTGTTTATTTCTAAATTTTTGCTCTTTCTTCATTTCTCTCTGACTATTTGCCAATATTTTCTAATGCTTTTGTAATATTTGTAATTACCAGAACTCCCAATAGTTCATATCTTGGAACTAGGGATGGGTGAAACCAGCTGTATTGGGGGTTTGGTGAACATCTTGAACTATTTTTCAAATTGTGTTTGGGGTTCAAGGAAAACCAAAACATATTTTCATATTTTACCAAGAGCTTTTTTTCCTCCTCAATTTTAAAATGATGTCTATTTTAAGGGAAATTTAATCCATATGTTACTAAACTCCTTACACTTACCTCATCAAAATTTGGTTCTGTAAGAGCTATTTGATGTGCAAAAAGCTCGAGAGTTATTTTTTGAGTTTTTTTTAAGACAATTTTTTTTTCTTAGAAACAGGAAGTCAAATTTGCCAGGTGAAGATTGACTCAAGTACACCTTTTGCCAACTGTGAATTGCCTAATCAGCTAAAAGACCTGAATTTTATATAAAATTTTGACTTGTCAAAATTTATATGAATCCTGGTGATGTTACCATTAATATTTTTCTGCTTGTTTTTGTACATCATCTTAACTACTTGCAAGGTACTAATTTCTATAATAATATCACTATACTTTTTAAACAGAAAAAAAATCATTCTCCATTTTAATTTAAATTTGAGATTCCCAATAATATTCAAAATTTCTGTATTTTTCATTATGCTAACAGGTGCTTATGTCACCACCAATATAGCTCAAAGGATCCATCCTCCTCCTCAAAAACAACAACAACAAAAAACAAGTTATCAAAAATGTAGTAACTTTTCTTTCTTCAATTCAGATACATCTTTTAAGGGACTGTGCTATAGGCAGTTTTCAGTGACTTATCTGAAGAGTCCAAGATTTCTTTCCAGGTCCCCTGAGTCAAGTTCTCTGCCTTCATGGATCAATAAAGATATACTAGGCCAAGGTTGACAATATATCATCTGAAAACTGTAAGACGCTATAAAAATTCATCCTGTTAACTAACATTTATTGAGTATCTACTATATACAGGTATCTCCCACTCTTCACAAGTTGACTTTACACTACTTTGCTATTACAAAAGACCTGCATGAGTACCTGTTTTTGCTAACCACAAGATATCTAATGGGATATTCATTTCTTTAAAAAAATCAAAAAGGTAAGAGGTGAGAAAATAGCCTTCAGCATTGGTTTTGCAGTGAGCTGCAGAAGAGTGTGCTCTGAGCAGTGAGAGTTGCGCTGCCCAGCTCCTTCCCTGGATCCACACACAGCATCTCTCAGCATCAAGCTTTCACCCATCTGTGAGCATCTGTGTTTCATCTGTATTTATTTTGCACATCTGTTAGCAAGATGTGTCCTAAGGTATCAAGATAGCCTAAGAGAGCTTACTTCCTGGTCTTGGGTATATTAAAAAAATTTTCTATATAAATAAATGGTAATTGCTTTTTAGCTTTATGCCATTTGGGGAGTGTTTCACAGGAACATGTTCCTTCGGATATCAGGGAAACCTGAATAACGAAGTGGAGGAAACACAGGTTGCTGAATGCTTGCTATAAGCCAGGCATTATACAAATGCATTATCTCATTTAAATTTCCAAATCATTATAACATTTTTAAAAAATTTTTACAAATGGGGAAAGTGTGGCAATGGGAATGAGTGGTCCCTTTGGTATCCATTCTCTTTTCTTAATGAACAAAGTATGGGTTTTCTCTGCAGTGGTGATGTCCTCCCTCTAATGGAGATCTTTCCTAGCCTTTCTCATTGGTCAGCATGACCCTGTTACATAGCTCTAGACAATCTGATGATGGCTTTAAGAAGACCTGGATGAGTCTTCTAGGAAAGTTGACTAATAAAAGTCATTTCTCTTTAGCCCTAGTATTTCTCACTTAGCCCTCCCTCTTCTTGATTGAATTTGAAATTCACCAAGAGCCACCATCTTGGGATTTCACACCAACCAACAAGAAGATGGAAAGCATACTTCTATGTATTTATTTGTTTGTTTGTTTATTTATAGATTTTATTTATTTATTTGAGAGAGAGAGAGAATGACAGAGAGGGAGTGAGAGGGAAAGATGAGAGGGAGAAGCAGACTCCTCGCTGAGCAGGGAGCCCCATGTGGAACTTGATCCTGGGACTCCAGGATCATGACCTGAGCCAAAGGCAGTTGCTTTGAGCCACCAAATGAGCCACCCAGGCACCCCTGAAAAGCATACTTTAAGAAAGACTTCTGTCAAGTGAGAAGAATAAACCCCTCTTATTTATTTAAAATGAAGTCTAACACAATCCTAACCAATATACTGACATTAGTAGTTTTTCCTTGGATATTCACAACTTAGTTGTGGAGGTAGAAAGAGAATGCCTTTCTATGCATTCAAAGCCCAGGCTCTTTCACTTGTGATTTTTTTTTTTTTAATGTGCCACCATTTTCCAAGGATCAGAGTGGAAAGACCTTATACTAGATGGTATGAAGGATGGTAAACAGGAATCATACAGGACAGTAAGCCACTGAGCTCTCCCTTCCACGAATTTACAGACAGGCAGGCAAGATGAAGTATGGCCCCAGTCACCTGAAGTACTGAGTAGACGAGATTCTGAAAGAAAGGGACAGATCAGTCAAGTGGGACTGTATTATTATTATCCTTAATAATCATTTTAAGGACATGATTAGTGATAAGATTTTGGGTTACTACACTGTTACATAATGGCTTTCTTCCTAGAGCTCTGGAGGGTGCACAGGAAGCCATGAGAAGACCTGCTCTCTTGCCCAACCAAGCCTATTCATTACAGGTATAAATTCAACCTAATTCAACCAGAAATCATGTACTTTGTCTGCTGTCAGATATGGGACTGAAAGCCCCAGCTCTCATATCTGAGTGCTGAAAAGATGGAGAAGGGTGTCAGGAAAGAAAAAAAAAAAAA
>RCUC01087069.1:0-18330 GCA_003697995.1 Taxidea taxus jeffersonii
CCTGCTCAGTGGAGAATCTGCTTCTCCCTCTCCCTCTGCTGCTCCCCATGCTAGTGTTCTCTCTTTCTCTCTCTCAAATAAATAAATAAAATCTGTTAAAAAATAATAAAAAAGAAACCTGATCTGGGAGTGCTTGGGTGGCTCAGTCAGTTGTGCACCCAACTTTTGATTTCTGCTCATGTCAGGATCTCAGGGTCATGAGATCAAGCCCCACGCCCAGTGTGGAGCCCGTGTAAGATTTTCTGTTTCCCTTTCCCTCCACCCCTCCCTTCCCCAAGTAAACAAACGAACGAATAAAATCTTAAAAAATAAACCTGATCTGTAAATTAGAGAATAAAAATGCACTGATAAGTAACAGCCACCAAGTCACTTAGAATTATTTTAATCTTTTATTTAAATAACAGTGTAGCAAGACAAATAGTAGTATACAGCTGCTCATTGTGCACCCTAAATTTCTTCTCAGAGGGCAATGATGGGTTCCACCCAAACCATCTGTCCAGGAAGACAGAGTTCCCTGTCACAGATACCCTAGCCATCTTCCTGACCTTCGGACTTACCCTGCACTTTGGAGGTACTACATGCTGAAGAGCAGCAAAGGCAGGATGGGTCACACTCTGTGCCCACATCAAACATTCTAAATCTCAGAACTACTGGCATCTTCCTTCTCCTTTCAAAGAAAAATAACTTTTTACTTCCTCTTACCGAAACTCCTACTTTGATGCCTATGTGACTGAGCTCTTCTAGAGAAGTCAAAAGCGTGAAACTGCGAACCTGAACTACCACTCCTCTCCTTGTAAGTTGTAACTCCAGCCTCAGCCCTCAGCCACTGCAGCTGCTGAAGAACTACACAAATCGAACAATTTTCTCACCATTGTGTCTGCAGCACTTTCTTCCACAAGACTCATTAATTCAATGTAGAAAGCACCCCCTCCCACATCTACCTCAATAATCCCCAGGTCTCATTCAGACCTCCATCTCAATACACTGTGTTGGAAACAATAGAATTCCCTGACTTCTGAATCTGGTTTCCCCTTTCCAGGGTATTTTCTAACTTTGCCATGCCACTAAGTTCCAGTTCACCTCTTTAAGGGTCTCTGGGATTAAGAACATCAACAAGCTATTGGATTAATTACGGCCAGAGCAAGACAATACCATGTAAAGGGGGACGCACACACACTGGTAACGATGGAACCAAAAATTCAGTCCCTCCATGGGACGTGAGAAAGCCTCTTAGTATGAGTATAAATAATGTATAAGTTATTTGTTCCGATCAAAGGGACAAGGTGTTACAGCTTCCCTGCCTCAGAGGTAGAAAAAGGCTAGGGAACAGAGATAACACCTATGTACTATCAGAATTCCAAATTCCTAAATCACATGAAGTTCCAACAGAAGATGACCACCTCCTTGGGATCCATGAGGTTCTACCAAGAAGCAGGTAGATCATCTCCAGGCACAAATTTTATGACATTGTATTAAATAGGCACTAGTTGTATGATGTTGTTATCACATGGGTGCAAGTTTTATGGCATTGTACAAAATCAGTAACAACTAAGACTTCCAAAGCCTACAGGTCCACTTTAAAGTACACATTGTTTGTTTATTCCTTGAAGGAGTAAGGCCAACATTGCTAAAAACATACAGAGAAATAAAAGAAATCTAGAATTAGTCTTATAATGTTGAATGCAGAGGATTGTTCAAGGCCTCAGATAAAGTTTTGATAAATCAATATTCCTTTGAGGCAAAGCAAGTGCCTCTCTGAAACCAAAACAACACCAAAAACAGATTGCTAGCAAACAGGAATAATGGGTCAAGTTCTTAAGAGCAAATAAGTTCTCCATCCTTAAGGTTTATAGCTTGAGAGTATATAGCCCCTTTGGCATTGAGTAAAAGGAGGAGTTTAGCAAACAATTTGGAGATATTTTTTTTTTTTGGTCAGTCCTCCAGAAACTAAATTTTTTTCATCAAATCACTGAGTATGATCAGAAGAGTGATTTCTCTGTGTGTGTGTTGTTTTTGTAAGTTTCTGAAGGAAAGGCATACATGAATATGAGACAAAAAACGTAATTAAACCCCTTTAGAAATATACGTAATTCAAATAAACAGGAAAATCCACCAAGATGTTCTAACATTCCAGTAGTTCTCTAAATTTCTCAAGCATCAGACAAAACCTCCATCAAATCTCTGCTTCCTACCGCCATCCTGCCCTAACCAGAGTTTCTGAATTACTGGTAGGGATGTGGTGGGACCCAAGAATCTACATTTCTAAGAGGTTTCTCCATGCTCCTGCTGCTGCTGGTTCAAAGACTGACTTAAAATCCACTGCATTCAAATATGGAAGGCACAATTCTAGCCTAGTAGAAAAGAACACTTTTCAGGTGGAACGATGGGATTGAAGTGTCTGTATTAGGGTTAGGAATGGAGATTTCTCCCTGAGTGTTTCTGCTTGAACTCTGGTCCTGGATGCCAACTGCCTCTTCATCTTTGACTAGAGTTCAGAGTTTTTTTTTTTCTGGGAGAAAGTGGTGGCCAATGAGGCAGTCAAGCAGATGTGAGCAACCAGGAGTCCGTTCCACTTATTTTTCCTGAGGGGTCTCCCCTGTCTCTGTGCTACGAGACTGGGAGTTCTCTTCCCTTTTCAACAGCTCTTCAAAGATCTCATTGTGCATGTAAAAGAAGATGTACCCGGTGCAAAGCCTAGCCTCCTGCATCAGAGCTTCTTGGATACTTGATACCTGGAGATCATTGTAAGTGAACCACACTTGCCTCTCAAAGTCATAGGCATCGCTGATATAATGGCCTGAATTTGGGGTCTTCCCAAGATGGCTGACAACACCAACGAGCCGATAGGCATAGAGATCTCTCATCTCGGCACTTCCTTTTGGTGTCTTGGCTTCCGTTTCTGTCTTCATATCTAAAGCTTGTTTCTTTCCAGGGTTTTTATTAGAACTCGATTCACCTAGGGAATTCACATTGGCCCCCTGGAGACTTAAGTCTGTGTGTCGCCTGAGGTTCTGTGTGTACCACTGGACATGTGGCTTCAAAAGGGCTTGAAGCAGTGCCTGCTGAAGGGCTTGTTCATAGAGCCTCACCCTTTCATGCTGCTTGGTCTGTTCAGCCACTTTTTGGAATTCTTTTGAAATTCTGTTTTTTTTACCATCATAAAAATCTTCAACGGTGTCAGCAACATTCTCAAAATCTACCAATGTATTAGTTTTCTTGTGTTTCTTTCGCTTTCGATTTTCAGACGCTTCTTGAAGATAAACACCTGCAAGGTGTGTTTCTGGACCACTGCGGGGTTTACCTTCATGGTCACGAATCAGAGAAGGGGACACTTGTTCCAGATCCATCATTAAGCCAGCGGCTAATACCTCTCTTTCAATGACTATTCCATCTCCTAAGTTCACCAATTTGGAATCTGTCACATTCAGTCTGGAACGTTTTCCCAGGTCTTTTTTCTGCTGTTCTCTTCGTGACCCTTCATAGAGAACCTGGGATTTTTGTGGTTTAGACTCTTTGTCTGCCCCAATGTGTGGAACCGGGTAAACACTGGATGCTGAGGTCAACTTTTGGGAAAGTGCTGATGGTCGGAGTGTTTCAGCACTCATCCTCTGAAAGACTTTCAGGACTTGGATGTCCCTATTATGCACATTCTTGCTCACAGGAAGAGGTGGTTTGGTACTTTCATTGCAGTGAGATGATAACTTTAAATACTTGGAAATAACAACTTCCTGGTCATCCTTCCTCAGCGACCAAAACTCGTTAAAGATATAACGTTTCAGATGAACAATGAGAACCCTGGGGAGCCTACTGAATTTGTGCACTGCGACAGAACTCCTGTGCTGACATTTCTCACATTTATACTCAAGTTCTTCTGCTCCGAAGAAGAGATCAAAAGCAGACTGAATAGACAAAGGGAGCGCTTTCATTCCCTGGGGAAGGTTAATGGAGAGATAATTACTCACTTCTGTCTTCAGAACAACCTGACCACAGGCTTGACAGATAATAGAGCGCAGCAACTCAAACTCAAAATTAGTGATGACGGGACAAATGAGCACTCTGGTAGCAGCACTGCCGGCAAAGACCTGTTGAGAGGCATTGTCCTCCTTGGATTCAATTTTCATCTTCCAAATTGTGTTTAATTTCCCCATGTTCTCTTTCATCTGATCCAAACAGTGGCCTAAAAACTCATGGGCATCATTTTGTATGTTGCCAGAGAAGATCTCTGCAACTGTTGAAATGGCTTTTTTAATTTTCACAAGTAACCTTTCCTTGATTTTTATGTTATAAATATTTTTCAAAACAAACAGCTGTGCCAAGCACATGCTAAGAGCACCAAGGGGAATTTTACCCCATGGGAAATCCTGACTGAGTAAATCATCAGCAAATGATGGAATTGAAAATAAGGACTGTAAAACTGCATTCATGTAACAGGTGTTTCCCAAGTTGGGGAGGCCTTGCCATAATTTCTCTGGGTAGAAATCAAAAGTCATCTTGAGTTTGTCCCACTCTGGGTCATCTGCATTATACTTTGGTGCCAACAGAAATGCCAAATATAGTTTCTCAGACAGCATCTGAAGAAGACCTGTGCCATCCAAGTGAGGCTTTCCAGGAGAAGCGGTCTTTATTAAGGCCTCAAACTCCAATTTCTTATTCTTTTTTAACACTCTTAATCTCAATTTTTTCTTCTCATCATGGCTCACATACCTCAAGGGATTTGTCTGGGATTTCATCTTTCCTACAGAATTACTCTTTTTGGGGATTTTCCCAGTCATCTCTGAACCAGATGATACCATCCTTTTCCTCTTCCTGTATCCATTCTCTAATAAATCTTTGCAATGAAGTTTTGATGACTTTGATGCAGACGAAGGCCTCTTCTGATGGTCAGATGTTCGAGTTCCTTCTCCTATCTGAAAAGATCCACTACTTAGCTTCTTGCCTGCTTTGTGGAATGACTTTTTGTTGATTTCCTTCGATGTTGTCTTGCTGGCAAAGATACCTCCATCCTTCACAGGTCTCACAGATGACTGAGTATTATTTTGATGGACTCTATCCAGGAACATCTTCAACTCTTCAGCATCTCTGAAAGATAATCTTTCAATAAACAAAAAGCTATTGTTTTGGAAAATTAAACGCAGGTGATTTTGCTTTTCTCCATATGATCTAAAGACCACATTTTTAATATTATTGTTTAGTTGAAAAGTTACAGTTTCTCCGGTGGTGAAACACACCACCAATTTGATCCTCTTCTTTCTTTCTACTGTTTCAATGTATGCTTCTTTGGACCTAGACATCCCCATCTTCCTGTTCCATATTTGGACAAAACCATGTACCATTAGAGTGGCCATATTTTCTTCACAAATAAGTTACACGTATCCCGAATTATTGACAATCTCAAAGTTCCAATTTGTTTTGAAGCTCACTTTTGGAGACAGCACCAAGAAATGATTCTTTAGTTTTCTATAAGAATGGTTCTATTTCTAGTATTGGTTTTATGCTAGTTTCTTCAGGTTCTGGATGTCTATTTAGTGGTAAAACCAATACTCTTCAAGAACTGTACATGATGACATGAGGGAAGAATCTTGATTTCTAAGGCAAGGCAGCTACTGGAAAAAAATCAAGAAAAATCATTTAAGCTATTAGAAAAATGCTTGGATAGAACTCAAATTTTACTCCCATGCACTAAATCTCCTTTCCACTACAACACTAGATTCCATTCTGATTAATTTCCCCACTTCAACTGAAATCATTAAACATTTGGAAGACTTTCAATACATAGCTGGAGAGCATAATGAACAGTGTCTCAAGTGTAAGCATATACTGTGCTAATCCTCCTGTCATAGAATGACCCTGAAGAGCAATCATAGTAAGTGAATAAGAGAGTGGCGGCAGTAGGCAGCCCTCAAACCAATAACAGGTGAATAGCTCTTAATGTCCAGAAATCTACAGGACTTCATACACAGGCCACTGAATGTAAATCAATCTACCTCTTTCCAAATCCAGTTATGTTCCTTCCTCTCATGTGGCACAGTGTGAAGTCCACACATTCTACCCCATGTGGGCCCCGTAACCTACCACCAGGTATCAAAGAATTGGCTATCTCCAACTCCAACAAGCCAAGATGACCTGGTATGCTCTAAGCAATCCCGATTCTCGTGATAAGTGTGAAGTAACTGAAAATTTAAAGCCATGTGGAACAAGACCATAAAAAGCAATTTTGAAAGCTGGTTAATATTATGACTGAGACTAAGCTCAAGATTGTGTTTACTGTGTTTTACTATTGAACAAGCAAATGCAGATAGTAGAAACAATTTACAAGAAATAGGATATGATGAGTGGAAACTTTCCCATGGGCTCCAGCATTGGCTTCACTGTTCCTATGGAAGCATGCCCCAAGTTTCAAGGCTGGTATCATCCATGCCTTGAAATAAGAGTGAATAATGCCCCAGGTTGAAAAAGGAAACAAACCAGTCGTCTGGTGCTCTTTTGGCCATTATACCAGTGGTAGAACCAAGTTAGCATTAAGGGTGTCTTATTAACACACAGAAATTTCTTACTGAGTCCCAATTAACATTTTTTTTACTTTCCATTTCTTATTGCATCATCATATGCCCTAGAGAAAAACTGGTTATGCTCAACATGGATGAATTATGTACTAGACAACACCATCTCCTGAATCTTTAGTCTTGCTTTCCTCAGACCTACAACTATTCTCACATTCACCTGTCTAAAGTAGAATCACCAACAGATTCTCTGGGTCAACTGGGCTGTGGAGAACTGTCATAAGGCCTTGCAGTATAACTGGACCACCAACCCAGGCAATGGGAAAATCATATGCAACAAGTTCTAGTAGACCTTAGGTTTTTCCAGAAAATACTATCTGAACACCTTTAGGACATATTAAGCCCATCCATGGACAAGTACAAGGCATTTTCATCCAGGGTTAATTATGGGATTGGGCAGTCAGTGTGAGATCTGTTTGTCTTCCAGACTACATGTAACTAATACTGTAAAGTAACCATTTTTAAAATCAATCTAACATTGTCCTTCTGATGGGCTAGAATTGTTTCCACATTCTCCTCCAATTGATTACCTCTTGCAGCTGACATGCAATGCCTGACATGCACTTCCCACAAGCTAAATTAGGTCAATTTCTTGAAATAATCTCATCTCTCTACTCCCCAGGTGCCTTATGTACGAAACCATGAGTGATAACATATTTTTCAACAAGTTAGGTCCACCAAATCTACCTGACTCGTGGTCATTTTTTGGCTTGAGGCCTTCAGAGTCATCCATTCTGAACTTCAGTCCAAGAACTCCTCAAGCAAGTTCTGAGGGTTTGCAAACACATCACTCATGAAGGCACCTTAGCACCTTTTACTTGGTTTCATAAAGTGATAAATCTGTAATGCTAATTCTTTACATATTAACACTTCAAAGTACATACTGCCTGCTTTGGAACAAGCCAGGTACTCCTGGCTTGTATCCTGTAGGGTCTCTAACATCATCCCAGAAGAAGGTATATAAAAGGAAACACACAGCAAATCACTGATGTAGGGAAAGAAGTTCCCAGCAGGTTACAAGGAACAACACTGGGACAATGCGCTAAGGTCACCACAACCTAAATGTGAGAAGTCAAAGTAGAACTGAAAACTTACCACTAAATGCTGTCAAATATGACAGGAAAAGATCAATTTAAAAAAGCCCCACTGGGATGCCTGGGTGGCTCAGTTGGTTAAGCAGCTGCCTTCGGCTCAGGTCATGATCCCAGTGTCCTGGGATCGAGTCCCACATCGGGCTCCTTGCTTGGCGGGGAGCCTGCTTCTCCCTCTGCCTCTGCCTGCCACTCTGTCTGCCTGTGCTCACTCTCTCTCTCTCTAACAAATAAAAATAAATAAATAAATAAATAAGCCCCACCATGGGTAATTCTGCTTGTCATCCTGTATCAACTACAAATTACAAATGGTCAAAAAATACAGCCAAATGTCCCAGGTTTCCAAAAATGTCTCAAACATGCTATGTGAACACTTACTAAGCTTATAAGATTGTGTTCAAGGCAAGGAGAAACTCTTGAGTGCTAAGTAAAGAAACATTCCCCAAACCCTGAATGTTCTAAGATGACATTAAAATGGACTTTAGTTATAGTGCTGCTAACAACCAAGACATCATCTGTTGGTAATGAACATTTCTCTCTAAAATAGAAAGGATCCTCCCAGTGCCCATCAGCATTTGCCCATTGGTATTGAGAACTGTACACATATGTTTTTTAAAAAAGACGAAGTTTAGTGGTCCTCCTGACAAATATTTACCACTAGGCCAAGCCAAGACCTTAGGCTCTGAGGTATCAGAGATCAATGTGCTGTTCCCTCCCAACCTGACCTGCTTCTTCCATGCTTAGCTCTCCACAGAACACACTAGTGACTCCAAAGAAGTTATATTAGTTAAAAAAAAAAAAGAAGAAGAAGTTATATTAGTGATTAGCATCCCACTGCCACCATGGTCAACTCCAGCTCACTGATAAAATTAAGTCTAAGAATTTCTTGCCCCATCATATGTAGGCTAGAGAGGCTCCTATAACCAGCTTTGGTGACAGGGCCCACATAATCTGAGCTAGCTTCCTGGAACTCAAAACCAGAGAGGAAGGATCAGATGTACTTAGTCACTCAAAATTAAACTTTTCTGATTAACTCTATAGGGGACCAATCTGAATTAATGAATAGGTAAGCACTTAGCACTACAAATGTCTGTTATCAAGAAGGCATTTGCTAAAATTCACGGGAAGCTGTATTTTCTCCCGCATAGTTAAATACTCTTCCTAAATCTCGTCTATGTTATTAACTTGCTCAGCAAACCCTGTCTTTATGGATAATGCTAAAGGAAACTTCTACTTGGTCTGGTCCCTGCCCAGATTATTAAAGACTCAAAATTGGTGGAGTATAAGGGAGATTTTTGTTTTATCAAGTATTAATCTACCAAGTTCTGTTCAGTGAAGTAGGAATTGTACCCATCCATACACAGAAGTGCATATGCATCCAAGTGAGAGAATGATCATATTTATCATGGTGGAAATGGGGCCATAAAAACATTCAAGCACAACAGCAGGTTCAAGTTGTCTGGATTATTTATAGTTCACTGTCCTACTGTAGATGCTACATAAGAGTTTAAACTACTTCCTCCCCCCAAACACACAAACGACAAAGTCTTCATTTTTCTTAAGTCACCCACTTGAAAGAACCTACAACCCCAGAAGGATTTCCAAGCTGCATTCAAAAATTTTACAGTCCCAGCTCTGATCTGTATTTATCAGAAAACTGTTGTCTGTTCTAATGATAGCTGAAACAATCTAAGACCCTCATGGCTTTTCCACTATCTGCCTTCAAGAGGGCGGTTAAGAGCCCTATGTTTCCAAAAATGATGTCTCCTTTCATCGCACTTTCCTCACAGTTCAACGTGCATATATTTGATCCCAGAACAAAGGCGACGTCTTTGTACCCACTGAGCAGGGAAAGTGCAGAATAGGAGCCATCTTGCTGGCGGACAGCCGAGGGGTCTAACCACTGCTCACTTTCCTAGTTAGCCCATCTTAAGTTGAAATCCTCTTTTTTAAAATTTATTTTATTATTTTTTTATTTTTATATAAACATATAGTGTAACCCCACCACCCTCTCCCAACATCCCTCCCCCCCTCAGCCCCTCAGTTTGTTTTATGACATTAAGAGTCTCTTTTGGTTTGTCTCCCTCCCGATCCCATCATATGATCTCCCTGATATGAGGAAGTGGAGAAAGCCTCTTTTTTTTTTTTTTTTTTGAGAAATCCTCTTTTTGATTCTGCCTCGTCACTCAAAGGCTTTTAGGGCCTCCTTGATTGCTTGTTCTTAGAAGATTTTAAACTCAAATGTATCTGTTTTCTAAGACTCCACTCAAGAGCACTATGTGACTATTCTGTGCAGACTAAACTAGGCTCCAGCCGTAGTGGTATTCCAACTCCATTCCAAAGCTGTGAAAGCCCAAGTGTTTTTCTCTCGTTTTACCCACAAACCCAGCCCATTCAATCTGACTGGTCACCTCCTAGTGCAGCCCACTAGGCTAGCTTCTGATCTCAGGGCACAGGCAAAAATTCAGAGAGCTGCACTATTCTTGTCAAATTGGGAGGCATCACCTCTGGTGTCAAGGAGGTGGCTATGTAGTTAAAAACTCCTGGTAGAAATCTCCTTCGCGGTTCCTTTACTAACTCTCTTTACATCGATCTTCTTGGTCATTGAATATTTGCTGAGCGTCTGCTCTGTGCTGTGGATTACCATTTCCTGTGTGTTGGCCCTATGCCGTGGTATGTGACCAGGGCTCTCAAGAACACAAAGGATGTGAGTATTCACTGTACCTAAGCAATGTAGACTGTAAACATCATCCTACACACACCACAAATGAAAAGGACCTTGCTTCCAGTGGGGACAAAGGATCTGGGGAAAATATCTTTTCCCTGCCATTTTCTAGCGCTTGACACGAAGTCAGGGTGGGAGCAGTGTTTTGTAAAGGAGAGGACCTTCTAGACTGAGATTTCCCAAGCCCTCCTGCAAAGAAATTGGCCCCTGGGAAAAATGCCTGCAAGTCCAAGAAGCCAGAAGCCCAGTTAATGATTATGTATTAAGATAACTTTAGAAGGATTTGCGAGGCTTTGGGAGTATTTACCCTCTGTGTCCTATACTTCTATTTCCCACCATTCATGCTCATTATTTCAAGAGCAAAAAACCCCTGAAAACCAATGAGAATACATCCTTCAAATCTGAATATGCATTTCTCATTTCCAAAGCATTCACTATAAAAGGAGAAAATGTGGAGGTATTTAGCACCTGGAGGCAGAAGAATAAAACCCCAGATGGCCCTTTTGGCTCATGGCTATGAGAAAGAAACATCTCTAGTGTCCAATCGTTTCCACTGACATCTTATTATACTTTGGATCACCTATATAAATGCACGTACGTGTTTATTTCACTGAATAAGTTGTAGTCGAGGTAGAGAAGGTAGTTTGGTACAGGAGGTGACTTTTAGTTGTCATTTTATTTCACAACTTCTTTTAAAAAATTTTTTTATTTGTGAGAGAGAGCACAAGCAGGGGGAGCGGCAGAGGGAGAAGCAGACTCCCCAAGCCTGATGCGGGGTTTGATCCCAGGACCCAGGGAATATAACCCTAAGCTGAAGGCAGACACGTAACCAACTGAGCCACCCAGGCACCCCTATTTCACAGCTTCTCAAATTTAAAAGCATGTGGAGTGAGGGATGCCTGGGTGGCACGGTCAGTTAAGGGTCTGACTCTTGGTTTCAGCTCAGGTCATGACGCCAGGGTCCTGAGACAGAGCCCTCGTCAGGTTCCATGCATAGAGTGGAGTCTGCTTAAGATGCTCTCTCCCTCCCTCCTTCCCTCCCCTCCCCCTTTTCTAAGATAAATAAATACATCTTTTTTTTTTTTAAGATTTTTTATTTATTTATTAGAGAGAGAGAGAGCGCAAGCACAGGCAGACAGAGTGGCAGGCAGAGGCAGAGGGAGAAGCAGGCTCCCTGCCGAGCAAGGAGCCCGATGTGGGACTCGATCCCCGGACGCTGGGATCATGACCTGAGCCGAAGGCAGCTGCTTAATCAACTGAGCCACCCAGGTGTCCCCATCTTTTTTTTTTTTAAAGAAAACGTGTGGAGTGAGTGAACAAAGACACATCTAGCATATGGTGAGAAATCCTGCTCAGTCACCCAAGCAAGCCTCACTGGATAGAAATGAAGGATCTGTGAGCTAGGGTGCTAGCCTCTGTATGCAGTAAGAAAGACAGGGCCAGGCCGTCACTGCAGCGCTTTCTGATCATTTCTGGGTATCTCTAATAATCCCGAACAAGAGCCCTAAAAAGCCAAACAACTTCAAGTCACGTTTACTTTAAACTAAGCATAGCTTAGTGACCTTGGATAAGTCAATTCCACTCTCGGGGCCCATTAAACTAACTGGAAAATGATCTTTTAAGATTCATTGGAGACTGTGATGCTAAATAGGATATGCCTAATCATCACACTGAATTTCCCAAGAGAGTCCAAGTAAAAGACAGTTTCTCCACCAATTAGATGATGTGCAGTGAATCTAGGCTTGGAAACTATGGTCACCATAGGAAAAATACTGGAGGCTGAGTAGGTGAATCTACTGGGTTTGGCAGATGGGAAGAGGGGACCCTCAAAACTCAACAGGCCTTCATCTATCCACTCCATCCTTAAACGAATACGTGTGGTAAGTTCTAGGTATGGAAGGGGAAAAAAAAAAAACCATGGTCCCATAACACGCCCTTTCTAGCGGGAAGACAGAAAATGTACACACAAAAACTCCATAGAACACCAGATGGTAGTAACTCCTAAAGAAAACATAAAGTCAGGGGCTCGGGGTGTGCCGGGGTGGGAGGGCATGCTTGCTGCCTTCTGCGGAGTGGCTGGGGGCAGGCCCGACTGAAGACCATGGCGCTACTGCGGACGGGCTCTTGGAGCAAGTGAGGGAGCAAAGCAACAGAGGATGCTCCAGGCAGGAGGAAGAGTCCATCCAAAGGCCCGCACATGGGAGTGTGCTTGGCGTGTTAGCAACACAGAGCAGACCCAAGCGGCCGGGGAACAGGGAAGAGATCTGAAGAGAAAGGAGGTGTGCACATTGTGGGGAAGAGCGGGAGCATGAATGGACCAGAACGCCTGCAGAGCGGCACGAAGGGCCAACGTACAGCTCGTGGTCACAAGCTCACAGCGGGACCGATCCGAAGATTTGTGTTTTTCTCCAGCTACCCTCAGCTGCCCGGCTGTCACGGGGTGGACATGTAACAGGCAGAACCTTGCATTTCACTTTGCTCGGGATGCTGCCATTCGTGGGGAACCACATGAAAGGAGTAAGGGAGCCGAAGGTGTGGGGAGCCTGTAATTACAAATATGGACCAGAGAGGTCCAAATAGGGACAGAGAACGGAAAAATGGAAAGGCCTAATCCCATGAACTACTGGGTGTGTGGGGGGGTGTGCAGAAGCATCAGGGGACCAGAAGTTCAGCTCTCATTTCAGACGCTGTAATTCTGCCCCCTGCTTCTAAGCAGCTGTCAAGTGCTTGTAGATTTCCTCCTGCTATTCTCCTCCCGCCTTCCCTTCTGTTCTATTCATTCCCATCCTGGCCCTGAAGCTGGAAGTAACTAATGGGAATGGGGTGGGGGTGGGGGGCTGCATGTTAGGGGTATGCAGATAAGGGTTAGAAACAGCCACAATCAGACTGGGGAGAGGGGGGAAAGGGCAGGGAAACTGTCCCCTCTCTTTTTCACCCTCCCAAGTCCAGGTTAAAGGTCAGCACATCAAGAGGCACGTTGCCTCTGGAGCTTTAGCAATTAAATCCTGTCATTATGTTTGGTCCCAGCTTCAGTGCGCATGGCTTTTCCGAGAGATTGGATCAGGGCAGACTCTGCTGTTTTCTCTGGTTTAAAGGTGCATTTCTGCACTCAGCAAACGTCCGAGTCATTGTATAGCAGAGAAATGCCATTATTTTGCCTCTTGACATACACTGTACATAAATCTCTCCGTAGGAGGCCCTGACCAAAATGGGAAGAATTCTCCAGACTAGCAAATTGTTCCCATGAACTATTCAGGCTTCAAACCTTTTCTGAGAGACACATTTGGCAGGGCATTTTTTAGTTTTTCATTCTTTTACAATGATTATGTTAACGCTATTAATAAGACATATTTGATTAGGAAAACAGACACAGACTATTTTCCAGAAGTTAAATATGATTTCATTAAAAAAGAGTGGTCTCTCATGAGAAAGTGCATGCTTGTTACGTCGAAATTATGATAAACGAGGCTTTCTGGAAATTCATTCCTTTTCCTCTACTGCAGCTCTCCTAGTATTTGGCAGCCCTTTCTGCGAACTATTGGGTTCGCTTGTTTATTCACTTGCTAACCAAAATATTTGTTGATACCTAGTCAACTGTGGACAAGATCCAGAGATGAAGCAATAAAATATTCCTGACCGCAGATCAGGTGGAAGACAAATATCCAAAACAGGGCAGCCCAAGGGAAAATGTATTAAGTAAGATAAGGAGAATCCAGTTAGTGGTACCTAAGAGTCCCCGGGTTTTCTGCCACCACAGGTGTTTGTAGCATTTCCTCTCTGCCTGGATTCCTTCATAATTGCCCTTCCGTTTGGCTCGGTTCTCTCTGCCTTTGAAGACCCTGCCCGAATCTTGCTTTGTTCAGAAGGTTGCCAGGCCTGATTTTTCCTACCTGAGAATTCACAAAGCATTCACCTTTTGCAAGACTTGTCACTTAGCCTGCACTACCTTGTATGGCTGTTTTGGTGACCCAGCCACCAAGCAAATACGGAGTGGGGAGCAAAGTTTGTTTTCGATCTGTGTGGAGTGAAACTTTCCTCTGCTAAAGGAAATCATAAAGCTGGACAAGCAGGAGTCCTTTAAGGTTTAAGCCCCAAAGAGTCTCACTTTCTTCAAGACAACAGTGTCCAGAGTTTTAAAATAAGGGCTGGCTGGACAGGAAGGGGGGAAATGAAATGGACTGATACTCTTATTGGAACAGCAAGCTGACCAGGACATGAGGACCAGGCCAAGGGAGACAGGAGACTGTACTGATAAAGACTACTATCTATCTATCAGTCCCAGTTAAAATGCGTACACACAGGGGCACCTGGCCGGCTCAGTTGGTGGAGCATGCAACTGTTGAGCTCAGGAGTTGTGAGTTCGAGCTCCATGCTGGGCATGGAAGTCACTTAAAACAGAAAGAAAGAAAAAGGAACAACAACAAAAATAAAGTGCATACACACAAAAAACACACACAAAAATAAAATGCGTGCACACCTCAGTGAAGCAATTCTATTAAGGTTTTGTCTTATAGGTATAACAGCAAAAGGTGGTAATCTTTTTAACAATTAGGATCTTTTAACTTACCTAATTTTAAAAACAATCTATAAAATGAGACTTTTTTCTCCTTGCAATATTGGCAAAGGTGCAAAATCAGTAGCAAGAATCACATTACCCAAGAATTGCTATGTGTGTGAGGAATTTCGATCACTGTCAAAGATGACTAGAAGTAAGGAAATTCATTCATAGGGAGCCCTGTGGCATCTCCCTAGTTTCTGCGCCTAAGTCAGGTGCAGGGAGGGGACTAAGACTGGGGAGTTGACAAGAGAGACATGTCATGTCATTTCATGTCATACCCTGGCTGCACGCTTAGCAAGTAGCCAAAATGTTAAAGACTAAGCTCGTGTACCAGGGAGAGCATGAGACACTTGGGAAAACTTGGCAAGTTCACCCAGGGTCAGGGGGTGGCAAAGAAAGTGGTGCCTGAGTCCAACTGAAAGGTCATGACACAGGATGAAGGGGCCCCCATGACAGGGCAGGAGGAGGCAATAGCAGAATCAAATTCCACCCCTGAGATGTGGAGGCGAAATGGTACAAGGTTTGATGTAGTAATTGGAAGATAACTGCACCACAACACCAGGAAGAAAATCATCCCGAAGGAAGTGTTTGCCAGAAAAAGGTGACCCTCCAAGAACGAGGCTCCTGGATACCCTGAAGGAGGCGTAGGAAGTAAGACGGAATCACAAAAGATGAGTCCCGTCCTTCCTGTCCCCGAGAAAGCCTGAAGGCGGCTCCATCCCGGATGTTTTGGGCCTCACACGACACAAGGGGGAGCTACAGCATTTTCCTTTCCAAGGTAAGGAGGGCAGCGATTCAAAGCATCTTTCCCTTACTTAAGGCTACACGTGACACAGTGAGGCCTAGTAAGAGCTCTTCGAGAACAAGACACAGCCGCTTTTGCGGGGCAAATGAACTTGAAAATGTACTAAATGCCACAAGCGCTGGAATGAAAATCCCTGATAATGGCTTCCAAACACCAATCTGTTCTCTCTGAGAGATCAGTTCCCTCAATAGGAGAAATGCAAAGTTGCTTTAATTTGTTCATCATTATTTTTTTTAACTTGTTCTGAAATATCCTTAAGAGTGGATTCCCAAAACTGAAATCATACCTCTAACCCCTAAAAAAGTGATTCTCCTTCATCTCCCTACTTAAGCGCTTCCTCACCCTGCATACCAGATCTTTTTCCTCCAAAAAAAAAAGTGTATGTGTGTGCGTGTGTGTGTGTGTGTGTGTGTGTGTTAGAGAGAGCGCGAGATAGGGGAGGTGGAGAGGTAGAGAGAGAGAGAGAGATTGATAGAGAACAGCCCAAAATAAAAAAAAAAAAAAAGTCAATGTTTCCAGTTATCTAGAGCTCTACAGCTCCAGCTTCTGGGGTCTCTACCCCACTAACAAAAACAGGGCTCTGCTCTAGGCTCACTCATCTTGGAAGGAAAAGGAGTGCACAAAGCACAAATAAGAAAATGAGCAGCTGAGGGCGCCTGGGTGGCTCAGTGGGCTAAAGCCTCTGCCTTGGCTCAGGTCATGATCTCAGGGTCCTGGGATCGAGCCCCGCATCGGGCTCTCTGCTCGGCAGGGAGCCTGCTTCCTCCTCTCTCTATGCCTGCCTCTCTGCCTACTTGTGATCTCTGTCTGTCAAGTAAATAAATAAAGTATTTTTTTAAAAACTATAAAAAAAAAAAAAAAGAAAATGAGCAGCTGCCCTGGACTCAGATCCTCAGACAAGTCAACAGACCACCTCAGCCCTCCCTCATCTCCCTACCGATCTTTTAGTCATGTTTATGTGGTGCTGATGGAGGCCATCCTGAGGGTAGAGAAAGCAGAGAACTAAGAAGCTCTTCTCCACGTTCTGAGGTACATTTGTAAAAAGAAAAAGAAAAAACACAGGCAAGGACACCTGCCACCGTGCTTCTGAGAGAGAGCCCTGGCCCTTCAAAAATAGGGCACCGAACCTCACATGATGACTGTTTCCATTTTCCCTCCACAAGACTATGGCAGAAGGGGAAAGTGAAGTCTTCACCTGCCCTGAATGAACTCTTTTTCTAAGTTTATATTCAAATTCCAGTTAGTTAACATCCACTGTTATATTAGTTTTAGGTGGATGATGCGGGATTCAACGCTCCCATATATCACCCAGTGTTCCTCACAAGTGCCCTCCTTAATCCCCGTCACCTGTTTCCTCATCCCCCCCCCCACCCCCCCGTCCCCACTGGTAACCAACAGTTTGTTCTCCAGAGTTGAGTCTGTTCCTTGATTTTTCTCTCTTTTCTTCCCTTTGCTTGTTTGTTTTGTTTCTGTAATTCCGCACATGAGTGAAATTATATGGTATTTCGCTTTCTCTGACTGACTTATTTCACTTGGTGTTAAACCCTCTAGCTCCATCCATGTCATTGTAAATGGCAAATGTTCGGTCTTTTTATCACTGAGTAATATTCCATTGCATATATGCACCACTTCTTTATCCATTCATCAGTCAGTGAACACTTGGGCTGCTTCCATATCTTGGCTATTATAAATAATGCTTCTTATAAATATAGAGGTGCATGTAGCCCTTTAAATTAGTATTTTGTATTCTTTGGGTAAATATCCAGTAGGGTGATTGCTGGGTCATAAGATAGCTCTATTTTTAACTTTTGGAGGAACCTCCATGCTGTTTTCCAGAGTGGCTGCACCAGTTTGCATTCCCACCAATGGTGCAAGAGGGTTCCTTTTTCTCCACATCCTTGCCAACACCTGTACATGCCCTGAATGGACTCTTAAAGAAGAAAGGTAGTCATGAGTAGCCAAGCAGCAGTAGCCTTTAGCATGAAAGACCAGGTTATCCCTCAACCTCACTAAAGGTATAACCAATGATAAGGGCCTCACTCAAATGTTACTTCCCTTTGTGAATTTGTCCATCATTCACCCAACTTAGTCATAGCCCTTCTCCCTCAATTCTTGTTTCTTATGTCTGTTAACTTTAAAATACATAAGCAGCTGGAGTTGCGGGACACATGTATTTCCAACAGTATGTAAGCACTGAGAACCAAAGTCATGTACCCCACACAGCCTACTGACTAAACATGAGTCTGCCACTCCACTATTTTCCTCATTGTGACTATTTGAAAAGACTGTTATGCAGGAAGATACAAGTTGCAAATAGCTTCAGTGTTCATTCCAGCAACTATTCAATAGAAAGCATCAACTGACAGTTTCCACCCTGAGACTTTTTGAACCTCCTGCATCCAGATCCCTGTTTTGCCATGCCCACCTACACCCAACCCTAATCAAGTCCCCCACTCCTGTTAGGACAGACTTCAAAGTCTCAATCCCCCAGTCTTTCCCTTCCTCCCCTAAAACACGATTAGATTGTGTCAATATGGAGTTCTCCCTTACAGTGGTGAGCAATAACCTCGACTGGTGGTTTTTTTTTTTTT
>ML096170.1:0-10242 GCA_003697995.1 Taxidea taxus jeffersonii
CCCGCCCCCCCGCCCCTGCCACTGCTCATGCCACCCTAGCCATGCTGGCCTTGATTCTCATCAAAACACGCCAGGCATGCGCCCACCTCAGGACCTTTGCACCTGCCACTTTTTCTGCCTGCAATGCTCTTCCCTCTTTTGCATGGCCGATTCCTGCTCGTCAACCAGACCTTGACTCAAAAATACCAGCTAAAGTGGTGCCTGCCCGTAGCCAGGCATGTATGTTGTCTATCTAACATGTATGTTGTCTATCTCCTCCAAGGACAGGGACCAAGTTGGCCTTGTTCAGTGCTGTCTCCACAGCCAATGCTCCATGAACAGTTGTTGAATGAATGAATGTTGAGACAAGTAATAATATAGGAAACTAAATGAAAGAAATTAAAGAAAAAGAAACAATTCTCCTGAGCTTTGCTGGGGGGTCACATCGGGCAAGTCCTGGCAATAAACGATGTCACCCACAGACTGGGATCCCAGAATGACCCCCAGGGAACACAGGGCCAGCACCTGCTGCATCCCAGGAACTCAGGGTAAAAACCTGATAGGGTCCCCAGAGGGACCCCCAAGTGGGAAGGGTGCCTAGTGTCCAAGGGCTGGCCCTCATCCTCAGCGCTTGAGAGAAAGCCTGGGGAGAAGAGGAGCTAAGTCAGGCAAAGCCTCAAGATGGGTGGGTTCTGACTCCTGAGGTCTTTTCTGAACCCTGCTCCCGACTAAGCGGCCCAGCCTCTGCCTGCTCCTAACACAGACTTGTTTATTTATTAAGCACCTGTTGTGAGCCCAGCTAAAGAAAAGAGGAAATCTCCGATGAAAACAGACAGACGGTACCCTGACAGACCCTGCCCCACAGTGTCCCAATCCCCCAGACAAGTCCCAGTCCCGGGGGCAGCTGGGGAGATTGGCCACCAAGGGAGCAGACATCTGGCCAGAGCACAGTTCTTGGGTTTGCATAAAAATCACGACGGAGCCCGTTCAAAGCGCCAACCCTAGACCCCACGCTGGGAAACCCGAGGAGGGCCCAGATCCCTGCTTAGGCTGTGCCATCTTCGGCAACTCAATTGACCACTCGGGGCCGTTTCCTCATTGGCAAAATGGGGCTACTCTGCACTCCGTCGGGTCGCGGCGAGGGCGAAATCCCTTCCCGCGCGAGGGCCGCAGAGACGGTGTCGGGCCCACAGGAAGCCGCAGCCCGGGAGCTCCTGTTGTGGGGACGGTGGAAAGGGCCTCCGGCGGCCGTCCAGCGGGAGGGGCGAGGGGACGCGGCACGGGGGCGCCCGCCAGGGCCTCAGGCCTCCGCGCCCGGCAAGCCCCCGCCGCGCCCGGCAGGCCCCCGCCGCGCCCGGCCCCCAGCCCGCGAGAGCCGGGGCAGGGTCTGGAGCGGAGGGCAGGCAGGATGCCCGCAGAGCCGGGGGGTGCGGGGACGCGGCGACCGCGCAGGGTTTCCCAAGGGCCCGGGGACAACGGCTCCGGCCCGCCCCCTGGCGCGCTCCCGCCTTCCCGCCCGCGCGCGCCGCCACCTCGGCCCCGCGGCCTTCGTCCGCCGAAGCGCGCGCCCGCGGCCTCCTACCTTCGCGCGCCGCCACCGCCGCCGCCACCGCCGCCGCCGCACTGGCCGGGCGGGACGGGGGCGGGGCGGAGCATGGGCGGGACGAGGGCGGGGACGGAGGGTAGGGGCGTGTCCAGGGGGCGTGTCCAAGGCGGGGCGGGGCCGAAGGCCCGCGTTCCGGCGTAGCCGGGGGCGAAGGGCGCGTCGGGTCCCTGGGCCACCGGGTGGCGGCAGCCCTGACCCAGGCATCGTTCTCAAACTATGGAGCCCTAGCTGGTGGCGGGTACTGGGTTGAGGGCTTTTCCAGCGCGGTCTCGCTATTCGCTCCTGTTGCATAACGGAAAATGCCCACACTCAGGGGCAGAATCCCGCTGTGGTCTCGCTTATATTCCCTGGCCCGGCCTTGAAGCTCTGGCCTCCGCCCATCGCCAGCCAGACTGAGGGGGCAATCCCCAACCCCGCGCGCCTTCAGAGTCCACAGTAACAGTACTGAGGCTTTGATGACTGCACCGGCAGGAGAACGTTTTCCTGATCGCCCTGCAACCTTGCGTAAGGCACTCTGGCCTCAGTTTGTTCATCTGTGAAATGGCAGAACCCATCTGCTACCCACTCTTTCTCTCAAACTCATGTGCCTTGTCCAAATAGGATAGGGGCCAGACCATAGAGGAAACCATGCCTTTTTTTTTTGTAATCTCTGCACCCAAAGTGGGTCGCAAACTCACAACCTTGGAATCAAGAGTCTCCAGCTTCACAGGCCCTCCGAGGAAACCATGCGTTGGGAACTAAGCTGTGATCTGTAGATTCTATCTGCCCACTGGGGCTCAATCTCCCTCTGTTCTCCAAAGCATTGAATCAACTCTTCCATTTTCAAAGGGGAATACAGGTCTGAATCTCTAGGGCAGAGAGAGGGGTGTGGTTGGTTTGAAAAGGCATGTTTAGGGCACCTGGGTGGCTCACTGGGTTAAAGCCTCTGCCTTCGGCTCAGGTGGTTATCCCGGGGTCCTGGGATGGAGACCCGCATCGGACTCTCTGCTCAGCAGGGAGCCTGCTTCCTCCTCTCTCTGCCTGCCTCTCTGCCTACTTGTGATCTTTGTCTAATAAATAAATAAATAAATTCTTTAAAAAAGAAAAAGAAATAGCATGTTTAGTTTTATGATTTCTCAAAAGATTTTATTTATTTATTTATTTTTTATGACAGAGAGCACAAGCACGGGGAGTGGCAGAGGGAGAGGGAGAAGCGAGCGAGCTCTGAGCAGGCAGCCCCATGGTGGGCCTCAATCCCAGGACCCTGGCATCAGGGCCTGAGCTGAAGGCAGATGCTTAACCATCTGAACCACCCAGGTGCTCCTAACTTTATGATTTTATATTTGGAAAACAGTCAATAGATGGGCAGGAGGGGGTGAGTAGGAGTTTTCTCTTTGTGAAAGAAGAGCCTGGGTTTTATACCTGAGAAACGACATGTGAGGCTACCAACATGGCATTCTAGCCCTGACACCCTGGGACGGCACAAGTGAGGCTGTGGCCTGGGCAGGGACTACGAGCTATTGGTCCAGAAAAGTTTGGGTCATTCCTTAGGGTTTGGGGTTGCGGAGGTGGAGCTGTGAGGTTGGAAGAGGAAGGGCACAAAGGAGAGGGCTGACTGACGTCTGCCAGTAAGCCCAGCTGGCTCCTAGGCACCCCAGCCTGGCCCAGGTCTGTGTCACCCTATCTGGAGTCCTCAGACTTGCTGGGTCCCTACCCCGGCCTTGACAGGCTCATGGCCTCACCAGTCCACTGCTGATCCTCGGTGTCCTTGCAGAGCCCTCATGCGCCAGGCTCCGAGCTCAGGCCCGCATCCCTGTCCCTCCCTCCAACAGACCTTCTGTTGCCTCCACCAGGTGTCCCTTGGTCACCAGCATGTGCACCTCAAACGCAGCCTACACTAACTGTGTACCACACTGTGCTGGCTGCTTTGGCTTCCATTTTCTCATGCTATCCTCAGTCCCCTCTGAATGCTCTGTGACATAAGATCTAGGCTGTGAAGCAGGTTCTGGGATTATTTCTATTTTACAGATGAGGAAACTGAGACTCAGAGAGGTACAGTCACTCACTCAATGGTACACAGCAGGGGGGAGTTCAGTAGCTTTCAATCCCACCTACTTTCCTCTATACCACACAACCTGCTGCGAGACTTTGGAAGGGACAGCAAGCACTCTCTCCTGACCCTCTTATCCCAGAGCCCACAGGACCCTGCTGTGGGGAGTCACATACGTACCTCTGGGCCCCTCTCTGTGCCGAGTCAGTGACTCTGCTCAGCTCAGCCTGGCCAGTGGTCATCTGAATCCCCAGAACTGCTCCCACTGGTCACCCAGCCCGAAAACCAGATGGTCCTCAGCCCAGCGACCCCAAGATCAGCCACCCGAAGGGAGCTGTGCCAGGGGCTCACCTGCTCACTGCAGAGGGTTCTAAATCTGCAGCTCAGGTAACTGGAAAACAAGCGACTGGAATTGCCACCCCAGGGTTGCTAGGGCCAGCTGCCTGCCAAATCCGGGTGCTAGGCTGGGTTAGACTCTGCCCACCATCCGTAAAACCACATTAACCAGGAGGCTTAGAGGACGAGGCATTCTGATTGACTGGATTCACTGGATATCTGAAGGGTAACTTGCAAAGTCTTTCTGTAAGATCCAACTTGGATAGCAAAAAATTAGAAAGACAGAAAGGTTCAGCACTAACATATATAACCTCGGGTGGTTTCTTTATTTTTTTTAAGATCTTATTTATTTATTTGACAGAGAGAGAGATCACAAATAGGCAGAGAGGCAGGCAGAGAGAGAGAAGAGGAAGCAGACTCCCTGCTGAACAGAGAGCCAGATGCGGGGCTTGATCCCAGGACCCTGAGATCATGACCTGAGCCGAAGGCAGAGGCTTAATCCACTGAGCCACCCAGGCGCCCTTTCTTCCTTTCTTTGAAAAGATGGCATATTCACATGGTTCAGATTCAGAAAGTTACAAAAGTATCTCCTGGTATCCAGCACCTCTGTCTCCCAGGCACCCAGTCTCATGTGTAGGCAACTTGTGGGGTGCTATTTTCTGTGTATCTTTCCAGAGATATTTTATGCTCATAAAGCTTTCCCTTCCCATTTACGAAAAAGAGCATATTCTACCTATGCCGTATTCTGTACCTTTCTGCCTTCCCTTGATATAGCTCAGTGATAGTTCCTTACAACTATATAAAGAGGTTTGGGGTTTTTTTTTAAGATTTATTTGACAAACAGAGCAAGCACAAGCAGGGGGAGCAGCAGGCGAAGGGAGAGGGAGGAGCAGACTCCCCGCTGAGCAGAGAGCTCTCCATGGGGTGAGGTTCGATCCCAGGACCCTGGGATCATTACCCGCCGACCTGAAGGCAGACACTTAACCGACTGAGCCACCCAGGCACACCTATAAAGAGCTTTTTTATTCCGTTTCCCCCTCCCAAATCTAGTATTCCACTATATGGATGCATCTAAATTTATATAAACCCATCCCTTACTGATGGATCTTGGAGTGGGTAGACTGTGGTGAGTTGAATTGTGTCCCCCCAAAAAATCTGTTAAAGTCCCAACCCCCAATACCTGTGAATGTGACCTTATTTGGAAATAGGGCCTTTGCAGATGTAATTAAGGATTTTGAGATAGAATCATCCTGGTTGGTTTTTTTTTAAGATTTTATTTATTTATTTATTTGACAGAGAGGGAGAGCGCATGAGACAAGTTGGGGAACACTGGCAGGCAGCAGGAGAAGGAGAAGCAGGCTCCCCGCAGAGCAGGGGGAGC
The DNA here is from genome assembly GCA_003697995.1 of Taxidea taxus jeffersonii. NCBI lineage: Eukaryota > Metazoa > Chordata > Mammalia > Carnivora > Mustelidae > Taxidea > Taxidea taxus. The sequence continues at coordinate 5,332 of ML096170.1, forward strand.
ATGACGTGGGACTTGAACCCAGGACCCTGGGATCATGACCCGAGCCAAAGGCAGTCGCTTAATTTGTCCTGGGTTTAAGGTCCACCTAAATCCAGGGGTGGGCCCTAAATCCAGTGCAGGGTGTCCTCAGAGATGGGCTCCTGTTCCTACAAAGCAAGGAATGCTTGGGATGATTGTACCCGTGTTACCTCTGTAATCCAGAAGAAAACATTAAAGTATCTGTCTACATTCAAGCTGCAGTAAGGAAAGCCTGGTCTTCTCCCAATTCTGGTCCATTCTGCCCAGAGAGCATGGCACCCTCCTGTCACCATCTGCTCAGAGAAATCAACACCTACTATGTGCTGCGAGGCATGGCAGGGGCTTCTGATCACCTAGGAGGCAAGACCTCGCCCTTGACCTGTCATTTGATACCTGCCATATTATGGCTTTCTTGATCTACTAGAAGAAAGGGAACTCCCGGTCTTCCAAACCAGCCCCAGAGGCAGCACTGGTTGGATCCGTCTGATTAGAAGCATGGATGCTGGAGCCAGACCCCTGGTTTCCGATCCCAGCTCTGCCACTCAGCAGCCATGGGACTTCGGGCAAACTACCTCATCTCACAGCTTCAGTCTCGTCATTTGTAGAACACCTGAGTACCTACCTCAGAGGGCGGACGTGATGGCAAAATGAGTTTTAGGCCAAGTGCATGGAACAGTGCCTAGCACGGAGTAAGCATCATCAAGCCATTGCTGCTGGCAGCATAAAGGGGGAGAGGAAGCCCGAAGGAGCATGGGAAGTGAGCTGCCAAGGCCACAGAGGCCTCAAATCTGTCCAGATGCTTTTCAGACATGTTTTGCTCACTTCTTTTTTTTTTTTTTTAAAGATTTTATTTATTTATTTGTTAGAGAGAGAGAGAGAGCACAGGCAGACAGAGAGGCAGGCAGAGGCAGAGGGAGGAGCAGGCTCCCTGCCGAGCAAGGAGCCTGATGTGGGACTCGATCCCAGGACGCTGGGATCATGACCTGAGCCGAAGGCAGCTGCTTAACCAACTGAGCCACCCAGGCGTCCCGTTTTGCTCACTTCTTGTCTTAATGATCCATTGCTAACAGGATTCCCACAAATGCAGCAGTTCAAAACATTTACTGGCTATTTCTCTGGGTCAGGAGTCTGGGCACAGCTACAGTCAAGGCTTGGCCAGGGTATGGGGCTCATCTGAATGACCAACTGGGCAAGGACCGGCTTCCAGGCTCCCATGGTTTGGGCAGGGCTCCCTTCCTTGCAGACTGCTGGACCAGGAGCTGTGGTCTCCTGCTGGCTGTCAGCCTGAGGCTGCCCCAGCTCCTCGCCTCTTTGCCCCTCTAGCTGGGGCAGGACACACAGAGCAGCTTGTTTCTCCAAAGCCAGTGACAGAGGGTCTCTCTGGACAGATGTCCCGACAGCAGGACAGATGTGATGTTCTGTAACGTGATCATGGAAGCAACATCGTGTCCTCTTTGCCTTATGGTTGCTTAGAGGTCATGGGTCTGGCCTACGCTGGAAGATTCCATGAGATGGGCACACCTGGTGGTGGCAATTGTGGGAGCCACGCTCACCTTGGAGGGTATTCAAATTCCCCTGCTCTGTAGACCACAGCACAGGCCCCCTGTCCCCCCACCCCACCCGCCCACCCACCCACTTGGAAGCTCCAGTCAGGTGTCTGAAGAAAAGCCTGGTTTGGCAGTGGGGATTTTCCTGGGGACCCTGATTGGTTTTTCCCAGCCAGCCTTCCAGTTGGTGATGGAGACCACCAAACCGTTTCATTACCCGCCCCCCCAACCGCTCACGGATGTGTCAACGTGTTTTTCTGGTTAGACCCTTGATGGCTGCTTCTCCAGCCGCCTCACCACCCCCATCAGGAGTAAGTTATCTGATTCTAGATGAAGGTAACTAAGGCCAAACTATGGCACGTGGGCACGTGCTAGTGCAGCTAGGCCTCCTGGGACTGACCCAAGTTCAGGAAGGAGCCTAACAAGGAGAGCGCCCAGACCCAAAGCCCAGGTCCAGCTCCAGAACCCGAGAGCCCACCTCCAAGGAGAGGTACTTCCACTCAAGGAAATGTTCAAGGTAAGCTTCCTTTCCAGCCTCCAAGCACTCAGGAAGGAAGATGGGATGTAATGGGCAACAGACCCGCAAGGTATCCTACTCCAGAGACTCCTCTGATGCTAATTCCTTACTCTTACTCGAAGCGCAGAGGACCCTTCATTCTAATCTTCTATGTCCCTCCTTACACGGTTTATTTGCCAGAACAGCCGTTTCCATAACTAACAAAAACTGCAGCTTTCTTAGAACTCTCGAGCACGGGAAGTGCTGGGGCCTTTGGTTTTTTGCTTCTGCGTGCCTGTTACCCCCTTCCAATTTAGGGAGTGGTTTCCCTGGTGAGGTCTTGGGGGGAGGCAGGGGCCCTCTCCCACATTACAAGCTAAAAATGTCCCAGTGCTCTTCTAGATGCACCGGGGAGACGTTACTGATTGCCTTAGGGCAGTAAGACCCAATTCTCTTATTCTGCCTCTTGTTGACACCCTGGCATCGGACTTTTAAATCTGGACACACGATCAGCAGTGGGAGGTGGCTGTGAGTCTAGCTGTGGCACCCTGGATGGCTTAGTGGCCATGCTGCCAAAAACAGGCTCATCTTTGACATACACGGACAGAGGTAAAAATATTTATTTATCTTCGGAATCTGGTCCCACAAAAAGGCCAACACTTTTTTTTTTTTTTTCAGTTGTCTTGACCCTTCAAAAAAATCGATCTTCCATTAAGAGGTAAAGTATGTTGATAAAAAGCAAATTTCGAGGTGTGCTCAGATAAAATTATTTCTCATCAACCAGGAATACAGGCAACCCTAGTCTTCCAGTTCACTCAGAACTCCTTCCGTCGTGTACAGTCTTTGAAGGAGAAAAGAACGTAAGAGGTTGTCTGCAGACAAGGCACTTCAGAAACCACACCAGGGAGAAAACCCAAGGCCCCCGGGAACGGCGCTGGGAGCCCGTGAACCCAGAGCGCTGTCAGCGGGCAGGACGGCTGGACCGCCCACTGCCATGAGAACAGCTCCCGGCCCTGCCTCAGCCTGCACCGCCCACGTGGCCTGGAAGACCCTGCAGCCAGGCCCCTTGGCCAAGAAGGAACAATGCTTTCTGAAGCTCAGAGCAGCTCCTAGGGCGGACAGGGCGGGATGCTTTCTGAGGTCCCTGCTGGGGCATCTTGCAGGAACAGTCCCTTTTGCAAAGATGAGTTAGTGCGGATCAGCACGTTAGCAAAGCAAATAATAAATTTTTAAGAGCTGGTTAATACTCTCGATTTCCCTCCTGTATCTGCTTGAGCTGCAGCCTATAAACCTGCCAGAAATCAGGAAGGAATCCCCCCTCTGAAGGCACTGTGAATGACGTGGCTGCAGCCACAGAAGACCCTCCTTCTGGCCAGTGATCACGGGACATCTGTAACCACTGGGAAGGGCCCAGCTGAGGCCAGGCAGCACGCTCAAGCCCTTCTTTTGCTTTGGGGGCTTCTGTTTAATATGGATCACGTGATGGAAGCAGCAGTCTCAGAGTCTCTCGTGTTAAGGGATGGACAGGGACAGGGACGCTGGGCTTTCCTCCTCGAGTCCCAGGAAACAGTGCGACGCTGCGCCCATTTACTGCCTAACACGCCAGCCTGTCAGGCGAGGAGGAGAGGAGAGAGTCATGTTCCAAACAGAGGCTGGCCGGGGAGTGCTTCGTCGTCCTTCCTGTGGCCCAGGTGACGTGGCTTCTTTCCAGAAATTGTATGAGGAAAAAGAGGGACGACACTCAGATCAGAACTGGACCCAGCCTGTACCTGGTTGAGTCTGGCTGGAAGTCGACCTGTGAAAGGAAAAAAGGGACGGGTGGAAGAGTTCAGATGTTTGAAAAGACAAAGTCGGTAAAATGAGGCTTCTCTCTGGGCCGAAAGAGCTCCAAGAAGTCAGTCCCGGAAGGTTCTAGAGCAGGGGTCAGTACTACAGCCCAGGGACCAAACCTAGTCCTTTGTTTTATTAAGTTATTGGCACACGGCCACACCCACTCATTTACACACCATCTACGGATGCTTTTGAGCTACAGAGCAAAACCAAGTAGAGGCCATAAGGTCTATAAAGCGTAAACAATCTGTCTTTACAGTAAACACAGGTGCTGAGTCCTGTCCTACAGCCCATGCCCGTAAACAATGGTGCAGTCAGTTTTTAGTGTCTTTGCCCTTTGTCTGCAAGGAAAGGCTTGACGTTTTATTGAGGAAGAAAAGGCAAGAGGGCCAAGGCTAGATCCAAGGGTAACTCTTAGTCCAGCGTTCCGGGAGAGCTGGGGCAGGGTGAGGGAGTGTAGAGTGGAGGAAGAGGGGGAGCTAATACTGGGACAAGCAAAGGTGGCTGGAAGACCAGGTCACCTAGTGGTAGAGAGCAGCCACAACCCTTCACGAAGCCAAGTAACCACCCAAAGCAGGCACTCCGGGGCTCTGCCCTCTGGCTGGCCAGAAAACATCCAAGTCCGAGCTGTTGCTCCAAACACCAGAAGAAAAGCATCTGGAACGATCCCAGGTTTCTAGGGACACAGCCCTGGCCCCAGTCCCACCACAAGAATGTGACCGTCTCCTCACCCTGTGGATCTGGTAAAGTCTCCCCAGATGTCGGTGGTGGCAGTCGTGGCAGGCCTGGGTTGCGGCCAGGATACGCCGGCCCCTCCTACTGACGTCCCCAAATCCGCCGGCAGGGAGAGAAGGAAAGGAGACACAGGAGTCAGAGGTCTCTCTTACTGGTGGTCTCAGTGACCCTGAAATCAGTCTCATGATTCCGGGTGGCTGAGAAAGACACATAGAGACCCGCTCTGGGACAAAAAAAACAAACAAACCCACAAACGAGCTGCCACAGTTCCCTCTGCTCATGAGC
>ML096173.1:503-18066 GCA_003697995.1 Taxidea taxus jeffersonii
CAGAGCCCAGGGGGAGCCCAGACTGTAAATGACACACTCCTGCCCCTCCCATGGCACAAAGCACAGCAAAGTTCAAAATGAGCAAGAGAGTACTAGAGGTGTAACTTCCCCCTTGTTTCACCCTAATTGCTTTATTTTAGGTGAGTCATTCGTAGACCTCAAACTTCATTTATGACTCGAGACACCTCACCTCAGAAGTGATTACAACACACCCATGTCTTGTGATGTAACATAGGAGAAAGCTGGCCTCTAAGATAAAGTCAATTGTGTGTAATACACAAGCCTTCCCAGACTTGCAGTCCCCCCTTTCCAGGACCAGCTTGTCCTCCTGCTATGGACAGTGACATTCCAGACATAGGGAACAGCCCACAGCCTTGGAAATGTGCCAGGCCTTGCCATAATTCTAAGGGTTTCCATGTGCTGTCCTCTTGACCCACCAAAGGCTCCCACCTCCTTGTGTGTTGGCGAACACCTGTTCATCCTGTAAGATCCCGTTTTTACGCCTCCTTTGTGAAAGCTTCACTGACCCAGCCAAGCACAGCAGACAGATGTGGGTCATGCCCTCCAACAGCGTGATCTAGAGCAGTGGCACTCAACCATATGGTTCTCCCCCCAGGGGACACAGCAGTATCTAGAGACATTTTTGGTTGTCACAACTGGGGGTGAGGGAAGGGATGGGTTGCTACTGGGATCTGGTGAGTCACAGCCAGCAATGCTGCCAAACGTCCTACAGCATGTGGGGCAGCCCCATAACAAAGGATTACCCAGTTCAAAATGTCAAGAGTAATTTGAGAGATGACAGTGGCCCAGGAAGGGGCAATTTGGATGAAGAAGGCAGACAAATTCTGAAGACGTTTAGGAGATCCTTGTGGTTAATTAGATGTTGGGGATGAAGGAGACAAGGGAATCGACTCCCAGGTTTCGGGGAGTTCTTCGGTCAGGCAACTCGATGGAAGGAACCATCCACTGCAGTAAATTTAAGGGACAGGCAGGAGAGAAAAGAAAGCTGCACAAAGGCAGGAATCTTTGCTTTCCCCACTGACGTACCTTCCATGTCTACAACAGTGCCGGGCACGCAGTATATACTCAATAAGGATTTGTAGAATGAGTTAGTCCGCCCTACCGTGCACCTCCTACATGCCAGGCATTGTTGTGAGCACTGGGGATACTTCAGTGACAAAAGAGATTAAAAAAAATTCTTCCATTTGTAGACCCTACAATCTGTCAGAAGAGGATATCCAGTGTGACCCATCCAGGGATACGCAGGGGAAAAGGCAATCCAGAGGCAGAGATCCTCCCTTCCCAACTAAGTTCCCTAAGTCTCTCTGCCTGGAGAGAACTGTCAGACAGGCAGGACCAGAAAATGATTCCTGTTCACTAAAAGAGAAAACAACGCCCTAGCTTTATTGACTGAAATACAGTGGCTCCCCTCCCCCCTTACTAGTGGGGGATGCATTTTAAGAACTCCAGCGGATGCCTGAAACTGCAGATAGAGCTGAACCAAATATATATTGTGTTTTTTCCTAAACATATGTGCCTATGATAAAGTTTAACTTATAAATTAGGCCCTGTACGAGATTAAAGACAATAACCAATAATAAACTAGAACAATCATAACAATATGCTGTAATAAAAGTTACGTGAATGTGGTTTCTCTCTGAAAATCTCTGTACTCACCCTTCTTCTCATGATGCTGCAAGAGGATAAACGCCTAGATGGTGAGGTGACGTGAGGTGAATGATGTAGGCATTCGGTTGTACCCGCAGGCTACTATTCACCTCTGACAGCAAGTCAGGGGAGAACCATCTACTTCCAGACAGAACTATGGGTGGGGGTGACCGAAACCGCAGAAAGAGGAACCGCGGATAAGGGGGCTACCGTGTGTGTAATCATAAATAATACTTTTAAAAGTTTTGTTATGAAATATTAGGGAGAAACCTGACAAAGTCATTCTGAAGTTTACCCAAAATATTATACTGGTGATACTATAAATCCAAAAGTATACAAAAGGAAGTGTTTGAAAGTCTTCTTCCCTTGCCTGTCCACTCTGCACAGTTTCCACCTTTTCCTATGGGTAACTGGCCTGGGTAGTTTCTTCACCTTTTTTTATTTTATTTTTTTAAGATTTTATTTATTTATTTGTCAGAGAGAGAGGGAGAGAGAGAGAGCAAGCACAGGCAGACAGAGTGGCAGGCAGAGGCAGAGGGAGAAGCAGGCTCCCTGCCGAGCAAGGAGCTGGATGTGGGACTCGATCCCAGGATGCTGGGATCATGACCTAAGCCGAAGGCAGCCGCTTAACCAACTGAGCCACCCAGGCGTCCCTCTTCACCTTTTTTTAAATAAGGAAAACAAAAAACACACATTTCTACACAATGCTATTGTGCTACCCTGTTACAGACTTGCTTCTGTCCCCCATTAACTGTATTTCGAAAATCTTTTCAATACCCGAGTGTCCTTATTATTTTTATCACTTGAATAGTATTCCATTAAGGACATAATGTAATTTATTTAATGGGTTCTGTAGAGATGAAAATCAGGTTTAAAAAATGCTTGCAGCCACAGAGCTGCATATTTCATTTCATACATATTTCATTTACAAAAGTGCAAGCAAACCTCTCAGATAAATTCCTGGAGTGGAACTGTGGAATTGAAGGATTCAGACTGTTGGCAACAGTGTTACACAGTGCCGGAATGTCACTCACAGATAATGTACCAGTTTGCTGCCCCAGATCCATGTAGTAGAGCACCTGTTTTCTACATTTTCATCAGGGATGTGTTATCAAATTTTGAAATGTTATTTTGCAAATCTTATAGGCAGAATATTATTTTTCAATAGTGTTTTAATTATGTCTTTCTTATGAATGAAGAATCATTTGTAAGTAGAGATTTTTGGTTTTGATATTAAATTCTAGCTTTAGGGGCCCCCGGGTGGCTCAGTCAGCTAAGCATCTACCTTCAGCTTAGGTTATGATCTTGGGGTCCTGGGATCGAGTCCTGCCTCGGGTTTGCTGCTCAGCGGGGAATCTGCTTCCCCCCAGTCCCTCTACCCCTCCACACTGCTTGTGCGCTCTCTCGCTCTCTCTCACTTACTCACTCTCTCTCAAATAAATAAATAAAATCTTTAAAAAGATAAAATCTAGCTTTGGGGCACTACGACTGTATAAGTGTTACTTTGGGCAAGTTATTGCTTATTTTATTCATAGTGAATATTCCCTGGGCATTTGAGAAGAGGGCATAGTCTCTATTTTAAAGATACAGTCTTTGATATTTACCTATTAATTGTATTATTTAGCTTATATATATCATGAACACTAATTTTTTGTTTTTTTCAATTGAACTGTCATGGGAAAAGAGTAGCAAATTTGTTTCCTATTACTTGCATGTTTCTATGTATTCCTGATATTCCTGCCCCATTGCCTGGCTCATAGATATCCATCACTGTTTTATTTTTATTTTGAACCGCACACTCCAACATGTCTTTTCATGACATTTATAACATGTCTTTTCATTTTGAACAGCATGCTTTAGCATCCTAACACATCTTTCTTCATATGTTTAGTGCTTTTTGTCCTGAACCTTGTCTGGCAAAGATCATGACCCCTGTTTTCTTGTTCACATTTGTGTAATTTTTTTTTTACAAGAAGAATGAGGGATGCCCTGCTCTATGACATGTCTAAATGCTATAATAATTAAAACAATTTAGTACTAGCCCCTTTTCATAAAAATTGACAAGTACTCAAAGACAGACCCTAGAAAAATAACTTTATATATATTAACCCAAAGGCAAAAGGAAGGATTATATAACAAAATATGAAATATAGGGCTAGTATATGGGGCACCTGGCTGGTTCAGTCAGTAGGGCATGCAACTCTTGATCTTGGGGCTGTGAGTTCAAGCCCTGCATCGGGCTCCAGGCTGAGCAGGAAGTCTGCTTGAAATTCTCTCTCCCTCACCCCCTGCTCCTCCCACTCATCCTCTCTATATCTCTCAAATAAATAAATAAATATTTTTTTAAAAATATTTATTTATTTATCTGACAGAGAGAGAGAGAGAGACAGCTATACAAGGAACACAAGCCAGAGAAGACGGGGAAGGTGAAGCAGGCTTCCCTCCAAGCAGGGAGCCCAATGCGGGGCTTGGTCTCAGGACCCTGGGATCATGAGCTGAGCTGAAGGCAGCCGCGTAATGACTGAGGCACCTAGGCGTCCCAATAAATAAACTTTAAAAAAAAAAACAGAGAGCTAATAGAAGCAAAACTGTGGGAGGAATGATTTCCTCACATTATACCACACATTTAAATAAATGAATAATGATTAAAAATTGAATAAAGCTTTAATGAAATGTAGGTGAATATCTACATGAGCTTGTGATGGAGAAAAATAAACATGAAAGTAATGGTACCAATCACAATCATCAATATTTGTCCATTATAAAAATTTAAAAATTTTTAAAAGATTTCATTTATTTATATGAGAGAGAGAAACAAAGAAAGCAAGCATAAGCAGGGGGAGAGGCAGAGGGAGAGGGAGAAGCAGGCTCCCCACTGAGAAGGGAGCCTGATGCGGGGCTCGATCCAAAGACCCTGGGATCATGACCTGAGCCGAAGGCAGATGCTTAACTGACTGAGCCCCTCAGGTGCCCTAAAACAATTTTTTTTTTTTTAAAGCTTGAGTGGAGGGGTGCCTAGGTAGCACAGTCAATTGAGCCTCCAACTCTTGGTTTCAGCTCAGGTCGTGATCTCGGGGTTGTGAGATCGAGCCCCGCATTGGGTTTGCTCTCAGCACAGATTCGGCTTGAGTTTCTCTCTTCTTCTCTCTTCCTCAGTTCCTTTCTCCCAAGCTCACGCTTTTTCTCTCTCTCTAAAATAAATAAATCTTAACTAACTAATTAAATTAATTAGTTAAAAAGCTTGAGTGGGGATGAGGTGAGGAAGAGAAATTTGAGTATCAGAGCATTCCATGCTGCTTCTACCACATCTCCACTGTTGACTTGCCCCCACACCCCCTTTTCCTTCTTTTTCCTAAGAATGGCATTCTTCAATCATAAGACCACATGATATATTTATCCGTAGTTCTCTGTTGCTTCCTTCTTACATCTTAGCAATAAATTTTCTATGAAGGCTCTTAAAAATATATTCGAATAATCAAAATAAGTATGAACAAAATGAAAAGCCAAAAGACAAGCTGCAAAAAAGGAAATTTCTAATAAACACGATGGACAAGTGGTTGGCATTCATAAAATAAGAAGTCATTAAATTAATAAGAAAAATACTAAAACCCCAGTAAAAACAAAAGGAGAAAAGCACAAATAGACAATTCACTGATAAAAGTGGTACAAGTGGGTAACACATGTACGAAAACAGTTCAACTTCAAGAAAAATAATAAGACAAAACAATGTGATACCATTTGTGGCTCACAAAATCATCAAAGAGGAAAAAAAAGTCATGGTTTGAATACAATATTATAGAAACTCCCACAGACAATGTAAATTGGTAACACGTTTCTGGAAAAGAATTTAATATTCAGGAGGAATACTAATGAAGTTCATATTCTTTAACCCAAATTTCTCATATAGGAATCTATCCCAAAGAAATAGCTAGAAATTTGACAGATTTGAATATAAAAATCTCTGATAACATTGTTGTTTTTGGACACAATTAATAGGACACAATTTAAATGCCCATTAATAGAATGGCTAAACAAATTACGGTATGTCTATTTCATTAAAAAAACTATGTATTAAAAATATTTTTTTAAAGATTTATTTCTTTGTTTGAGAGAGAGTGCACAGGAGCAGGGGAAGGGGGAGAAGGAGAGAAAGAATCTCAAACAGACTCCCTGCTGAGCATGAAGCCCATAGTGGGGCTCAATCTCACAATCCTGAGATAATGATCTGAGCAGAAATCAAGAGTCAGAAGCTTCATCTACTGAGCCATCAGGTACCCCTAAAAATATTTTAAAGAACAGCTAATGATGCTGGTTGGATATGTCCCACAAATGTGTACAAAGAGCATAAAAGATACTCACCCTTGGAATAATGTAGGGTAGGTAAATTTCAAAACAGACAGGACATACTGAAAAACAAATACCAGATTAATGGACATTTTCAAATTATTGAGAGTTGATTATATAACCAAAGAAATCCCTATTGAAGAAACATAAATACACTCAAGTTTCCTATTGAAGAAACATAAATACACTCAAGTTTCCTATTGAAGAAACATAAATACACTCAAGTTTCCTATTGAAGAAACATAAATACACTCAAGTTTCAAAAAGGCTTTTATCTTCCCCTCCCCCCCCCCAAAAAAATCACACATTGGGCAAAAATTTTAAAAAAGAAAGACCTTCCAAGTTATAGTAAAAAGACTGGGTCTGTTTTTCCCCAGTATTGTCAGAACCCTGACCACCTCTTGGTGGAGAAATGGAACTGGGATCATCAGCAAATTGGGATGAACAGCAGCTGGGTCTCTGTTGTGGATGCCCAACCACACAGCCTCTTTCCAGACCTCAGAAGTGCCATGTTGGAATTGCAGAAACTGGAGAACAATGGTCGTAGTCTCTTTTCTCAGGGTATCTACATTATCTACTGTCCAATTTATCTAAAAATCCAAACCTCTTCTCTGTTTCTCTTCAAGCAAGAACTGCATTTTAGTAGTCTTTATTTCCTTCATTTTTCTTTCATTTGGGGGAATTTGGCTTTTGCATTCTAAAGATCTTTTTTTTTTAAAAACTAATTCTGCATCATAATTTTTTCTGTGCTTTCTCATTTTAAGGATTTTGTAGAACCAACCTGACTAAGGTCAACAGGTATTTCAATTATGTCTTTTACAATACTTCATGAATGAGGAAGCTGTGTTTTGTTTTCTGGGTATCTTTTGCTATTTTTCCTACTATTGAACACTAATAATTTTTGTAAAGTTTAAAAGCCACTACAGGCTGAAGGCAGGGATTCTACTGATTTTTCACATGATCTAGAAAACAGAATGGACTGGTATTGGGCAAACTTACATACTTATTTTTTCCCATGAATTAACCTACACTAGGCCTCCTCGTATGAGCTCCTAAATGTCACAATCACAGCTAACTGCTGAGCTCTGATCTATATTCACTAGAGATGGACCTTCTTCTTCTCTGAAATCAATTCACTCACATAATTCTATATGTTCTGCTCCACCTTTCCCTGATATTTTCATTCCGAAACAGAGATAGAGAAAGGATAAAGTGACTGTCTAGGCCCTGGGCTCCATCACCCTTAACAACCTTCAGGAAGATAGTAAATATTTATTTAGTTCATCATCTGCTGAGCTTTGTTGTAGATACTGGGGAGTAGATGGAAAAATGCTGAAGCTCTAACCTCACCTGGCTAAAGAAGAGTGAAGAAAGAAATCTCTGACAAATGGAACCTAAGTCCTAGTATTTATTCATTCAGCAATTCTTCATGTCACTGAAAAGTCCTGCTCAGAAAAAAATGCTCTTTGGTGGAAGCATTGAGGGCGTCTCCAGGAAAAAGGAGCAATTTGGGAGCCTTTGAAAGGAGAACAGACGTGCACTTTGTATCCAGGCTGAAGGCTTAATAGCTGTAAGGGGAAGAAGGACCAGCGGCTGCCTGGGCCCTGAGCCCGGTTATTGCCAGAACCTCCCAGAGGCCAGAACAACAGGCCACTCAGACTAGGTCAACACTTGCTGTACAAACTAAAATCAACCATTCGTTTAACACTAGAAGCGATAAGACTAAAATTGACAAGATTTTTTTGAATGAATTTTCTTTTTACAAACACAGAGGGAAATAGTTTGAGAGGAAATTATACTGAGAAATAGGGAAATTAAAAAAAAAAAAAACCTAGCATAGAGTCTTCTAAAAACTGGAAGAGAGGATCCTGTCCTGTAAACACAAAATGATCTACACTATTTCAAAAGAAAACTCGTTTGGCAGAAGCTATAGGCTGGGGGGCCCACTGCACAGCTCTTTTCTCATTTGGCCCTGACTTGGTCCAAGCCAACCTGCGATGGAGGCCAAAAAGAAGCATCACTGTCCTGGTTGAGACAATGGCATATTCTAAGAGTTACAAACTCCCTACCAGAGTCCCATTGTGAAGAACTACCTCTCCACCCCTACTTGGGCCTCACATCTGCTTTCTGCTACTCTTCACTCCACTTCCCTTTTCCCCTTTATACAACATTACCTCCCCTTCTCTCTGCCTTCTGCTGTTCTGCTTTCCATCTTCTCGGACATTCCCAAGAGCCCTGAACCAAAGCATTCCAAACCATCGTGGAAATGGAAAAGGGTTTACTGTTTAAATTCTGAGGGTCCTTGGGAATCTCTGATTTCTATTACTCATATTAGATATTCCTAGAGACATGACAATTTGCTTTTTTTTTTTTTTAAGATTTTTATTTATTTATTTGACAGAGATCACAAGCAGGCAGAGAGAGAGATGGGGAAGCAGGCTCCCAGCCGAGCAGAGAGCCCGATGCAGGGCTCGATCCCAAGACCCTGGGATCCTGACCTGAGCCGAAGGCAGCAGCTTTAACCCACTGAGCCACCCAGGCGCCCTTGGTTTCTTTTTATCTAGCACCTTGAGGCATGATGCACATGGAAGGTACTGTCTTTATTACATTGATTAGAAAATGGTGAGGGACCGCAATAAATACAAAATAATGCCACAGATGCAAATGTGAGAGGGTATACATTTCAGTGAACTCAATGTTATCTGCCTGCTTGGATACTTTGTCTGTTTGTTAACCAATAATGCCACTGCTTGTGGATTTTCATGAAAGATCCGTCACTCTTCCCCTTCTGATGATTATAGGGAGATAAAAGAAAGGTCACTCTGTTTTTAAGTGAAACATTACTAGTATATTCATCGGGTTTACTAGACAAATTAGAATAGTTAAATGAAAAGGCCACGATTTCACAAATTCACTTATTCCAGAAAAGGTGCTACAATTCTGTTAAAAGCTAATAATTATTGTGTCGTACTATAAGCAAAGGATTGTCTCTCCTTCCTTTCATTTCTCCTAGACTAATTACCACTTACCTTATTTACCATGATTTGGGGCACTTGTCCAACTACCTAACATCATTGCGATTAATCCTCAGAACAATTCTTTGAAGAGAACTTGCTAATCCCATCTTGAAGTTAAAAACATAGGTTTAGAGAAATTGAAGCCCAAAGATCAGGGTAAGTGAAGCCAGGATGAAAACCCATCACTCCCACCCAGTAAGATCTTCAAAGGCCCATCACCAGAACTAAAAATCAACTGGACATGGGGAAGAAGGGTTCTGGCACATCCTCTGAGTATATGGAAGACAGCCGCTCACATTAAGAGAGGAAGGTATTAGGAAACGCTATTTGTTAAGTTTGTTTTTTTTTCCAGAGAGCAAGAGGGATTTGGTGTTTGGGAGGTAGTGGAGACCCCACAGTGGGAAAAGGTAGTCCTGGGCCTGGTATTACCACTTTGTCTTGGTTTCAAGCCCAGGGTCCAGGACAGGAGGGGATGCCCCACTCTAGCTCACAGGGGTCCAACATTTCCCTGCATGGTACCAAATCCAAGGCCAGTTTGCCCCTCCTAACAAAATTTTTTAAAAAGGTATGGCTGCTTTTCTGCCTTTTCATAAAAAGGGTTTCATGACATTACTTTAAGTAAAATTAGCTTTATATTTTCAAAAATAATTCCACAAAATCCTCTTGAATATACTGGAAATGTCTGAGAGATACTGGAAATGTCATTTTTTTTTTCAAGATTTTATTTATTTATTTGACCGACAGATCACAAGTAGGCAGAGAGGCAGGCAGAGAGAGGAGGAAGCAGGCTCTCCGTGGAGCAGAGAACCCAATGTGGGGCTCGATCCCAGGATGCTGGGATCATGACCTGAACGGAAGGCAGAGGCTTTAACCCACTGAGCCACCCAGGGGCCCCTGGAAATGTCATTTTTTTTAAAGATTTTATTTATTTATTTGACCGACAGACCACAAGTAGGCAGAGAGGCAGGCAGAGAGAGAAAGGGAAGCAGGCTCCCTGCTGAGCAGTGAGCCCGATGCGGGGCTGGATCCCAGGACCCTGAGATCATGACCCGAGCCGAAGGCAGAGGTTTTAACGCACTGAGCCACCCAGGCGCCCCTGGAAATGTCATTTTCAAAAAGGGTTGGGAATTAGTGGTATAAGGAAAAGATGGAGATGTAAATGGGCTGGTCTCTTCTATTCAAAAGCTTCCGGAATCGTGTGGGTTTCCGGGGCAGGGGTTTGTTTTAGAAAAGAAAACAAGGTTTGTCAGATTTCTTCTACTCTTCCTTCCCCGAGAGAACACGAGCCAATTGCTTTCTTTCCCTAAAAGTAGTATGCACAACCCAAAATTAAGTTCCTGGGAATTTGCCAATGAAAAAATCCGGTGTCCCAGGAGATGTAAGGGATGCTTTACAGTGCGGGAAACAGGGCCAGTACAGTCCAGCGAATCCTATTTCTGAACAAGGATTCCATACAGAGTCAGCTTTCTCTCCACCACCATCAGGAAAAATCAGATAAACAGCTGGAGGAGGCTGCATCTGTTCCACGTCCCACGTGCACTCATCGCCACCCCGCGCCCGCCCCCCTCACCTTGTTCGTGAGGTAAGAAGCCAGGTAGCAGGTGCAAAAGGTGAAGCCCACCAGGCACCTCCTCACGGACATGGGTCAGCCCGCGCCCCTTCCCGGGGACCCGAGGGGGAGCTCCGCTACAGCCTCCGGGAGCCGGGCCACCGCCTCTGCTGCCAGGAGAGCCACGTGGCTCCAAGCTCCGCCAATCCGCGCGGGGGCCGCCCCCGTCCCCCCACCCCCCCGCCCCGCGCCTGCCTCTTAAAGGGACCCGGCCCGCGCTGCCCTTCAGCGCCCTGGGCTAGGCGGAGGAGGTCGGCGGTGAGCTAAGGTCAGCCAGAGGTGGCTGCGACTACCTGTGGAGAAAGGGCGGACAGTAGACACCGTAATAAAAAGTCGAAAATGGTAAACGAGGAAAAACTGCCCTTTACAAAACAGTTCACGACACTCCATCACCGTTTAAAGAAAAATGTTCATCGCTCTCTGTAAACGCTGGGACCAAACGATGTTAATGCTCTACTGAATTTTCCCCATGTTCTACATTGAGTCTGTATTACTTTTGCAAACGACACCAAAAAGTTAATGAAAACTATTATTTTAAAAGAAGGAACACTGAGGAACCAGGATGAGTATAGTTTTGTTTGTGTGTTTTTGTTTTGTTTTGTTTTGTTTTTGAGAAGTCATTCCATTGTGTTGAAATTTACATAAGATAAGGAAATCCTCCCAAAAGTAGAATTTCGAGCAATGCCCCTATCCCTAGTATATTGGGTGGAAAATGTACCTGGTTAGGCTTCTGGCAAATAGGAGTTAACATACCGGAAACATGTTGATGGACTTTGTCAGGAACTAGAGGCACAAGTGTTTGCCACCCGCAGAAACATAGTTTTGGAAATGCCCCGCATACCCTGAAAACTTCTTTTTAAAATTTGTATTCCATGTGTAAAATTGTTTATCCAACTATAATATCCAAGCAAACACTAATGTATTGTCTCTACATAAGAGATAAATAAACTGGAGCGCCTGGGTGGCTCAGGTCGTTCTGGGGTCAAGCCCCACAAGGGCTCCCTGCTCCAGGGGAAGCCTGCTTCTCCCTCTCCCACTTGCCCTGCTTGTGTTCCTTCTCTCGCTGACTCTCTAACAAATAGATAAATAAAATCTTTAAAACATAAAATAAAATGTAAAAAAACTAAAAAGTAATTTTCCCTTGACATTATTTTAGGAAACCTATTTCAGAGCTAAATAGTCTTACAAAGAAAAGTTTTGCCCAGTAGAATTTATTTGAACTCAATAGCGGGTACTTACTTGATGTTCTCTGAGCAGTTTTAGTACATAAACAAGTTTGGGCCCTATAATTTCCTAGTTATTACCTAACTTATTTTTTTTGACAGAATTTGCTTAACAAGCAGGAACAACCAGAACAGTAAAGAACCATGCAAATAAAGCTGACATTTGTAGCAGAAGTGCTGATAGATCGTACCAGAGCCATTGATTTTTTCCAAAGCTGTATTATTCTGTTTCACAAAACAAACTAAACTAATACTGAATGAAAATAAAACCATCAGGTCTTATACTGTCACACTGTCTGGTGTATATGAGGTTAAGTTAGACCTAAACACACAGAAAGATTTAACTACCCATCTTGTTGAGATCCTTGAGACCAAAAGATCATAGTTACTAATTTGTTTTTTGATAATGGAGCCACAAGTGCTCAATACCTGTTGGGGGGAAAAAAAAGAGGGAAGATCAGATAAAAACAATGCCTTTGGGGGTTTTCCCCCAACACATCTCTCTCTCTCTTTCTCTTTTTTTAAGATGTTATTTATTTGACAGAAAGAGACAGTGAGAGAGGGAGCACAAGCAAGGGTAGTGTGAGAAGGCGAAGGAGGCTCCCCACTGAGCAGGGAGCCCAATGCAGGGCTTAATCCCAGGACCCTGAGATCATGACCTGAGCCGAGGGCAGAGGCTTAACCCACTGAGCCACCCAGGTGCCCCAACAAATCTTTTTAATAATGAATATTTTTGACAGCACGCACGGAGAATTCTCAAAAGATGGCAGAAGCAGCAGCATGCTTTTGGAAACACTATAAATCCCACTTTAAAAGCAGACAAGCAGGACACCTGGGTGGCCCAGGTGGCTGGGCGACTGGCTCTTGATTTCGACTCAGGTCATGATCTCAGGATTGTGGGATTAAGCCCTGCATTGGGCTCAGTGCTGGGCATGGAGCCCGTTTAGGATTCTCTCTGCCCTTCCCTTTCCTACCCTCTCTCTCTTTCTCTCTCTCTCTAAAAAAAAAATAATAATGACTAAATAAAAATACAGACAAACATCAATATTTCTTATGGAAATAGATGCAAAATCCTCAACAAAACTCTAGGGAAAGGAATCCAACAACATGTGAAAGGAGTACACACACCAAGACCAGTGCGATTTTCCCCAGGAATGCAAGATTGGTTTAACACGCAAAAATCAATTCATGTAATACATCATATCAATAACATGAAGAACAAAAACCACATGATCATCTCAATAGAAACAGATAAGGCATTTGACAAGTCAACACCTCTCCATGATTAAAAACATTTAACAAAATTAGGAATAGAAGGGAATTTCCTCAGTACAATAGAAAGCATCTGTGAAAACCCCCAGCTGGCATCATACTTAATGGTGAAAGACAATGCTTTTCTCCCTAAAATCAGGAACAAGACAAGGATGACCATTCTTGCCACTTCTGTTTTATATAATATTGAAAATTGTAGCCAGGACAATAAGGTAAAAGAGCAAAAAGGCGAGATCTATTGCAAAAACAAACAAGCAAAAACAAAACAAAACAAAACAAAAGCCCAAAGAAACAGAGGGGCCTGAGTGGCTCAGTTGATTAAGCATCCAACTCTTGGTTTCCACTCAGGTCATGATCTCAGGGTGGTGAGATCAGCCCCAAGTAGGGCTCTGCACACAGCGGGGAATCTGCTTAAGACTGTCTCTCCCGAGGGACACCTGGGTGGCTCAGTTGGTTAAGCAGCTGCCTTCGGCTCAGGTCATGATCCCAGTGTCCTGGGAGTCCCACATCGGGGGCTCCTTGCTCGTCAGGGAGCCTGCTTCTCCCTCCACCTCTGCCTGCCACTCTGTCTGCCTGTGCTTGCTCTCTCTCTCTCTCTCTAACAAATAAATAAATAAAATCTTTGAAATGAAAAAAAAAAAAAAGACTGTCTCTCCCTCTCTCTGCCCTTGACCCCCAGGTGCACTCTCTCTCTCACGCTCTCAAATAAATAAATCTTCAAAAAAAGAAAGAAAGAAAAACTATCTTTACTATAGATGACAGGATTTTGAATTTTAAAAAACCCTGGGACGCGTGGCTGGCCCAGTTGGTGGGGCATGCTACTCTTGATCTCAGGATTGTTAAGTTTTGAGCCCCATGCTGGGTGTAGAAATTACTTAAAAATAAAACCTTAAAAAAACTCATTGAGGATGATATGATTTAATATATTTAATATGAGTTCTGCAAAAAAGAACAGAGAGGGGCACATGGGTGGCTCAGTGGGTTAAAGCCTCCGCCTTCAGCTAAGGTCATGATCCCAGGATCCTGGGATCGAGCCCCGAGTTGGGCTCTCTGTTCGGCTGGGAGCCTGCTTCCCTTCCTCTCTCTCTGCCTGCCTCTCTGCCTACTTGTGATCTCTCTCTCTGTCAAATAAATAAATAAAATCTTAAAAAAAAAAAAAAAAAGAACACAGAGAATGTGAAAGAGACATTTTCCCCAGAACTAATACAGAGAGAGACTCTTCAGATATGGTTTATTTATTTATTTTTAAAGATTTTATTTATTTATTTGACACACAGAGAGAGAGAGCACAAACAGGAGGAACAGCAGAGGGAGAGGTGGAAGCTGAGCAGGGAGCCTGACAAGGGGCTCCATCCCAGGACCCTGGGACCATGACCCAAGCTGAAGGCAGACACCTAACCTACTGAGTCACCCAGGCACCCCTTTAGATATAGTTTAGATAATGACTCCTGAGCAAGCTACATGAAAAAGAAATATATTTAGCCATATTTTCATATTTAAATTCATATTTTGATTGCAGTTTAAAAACATAACATAATTCACTATTTTAACCTTTTTTAAAAGGTTTACATATTTATTTTAGAGAGAGAGCGAGCACAAGAGGGAGGAACAGAGGAAGAGGGAGAAAGAATGTCAAGTAGACTCCTCGCTGAGTGTGGGGCCTGACTGGGGGGTAGGTAGGGGGCAGGGTGCCTCTTAGGCTGAAACCAAGAATCAGATGTTTAACCAGCTATGCATTTCTAAATGCACACTACAGTAGTGTTAAGTATATGCACATTGTTGTGCAACATATCTGTAGAATTTTGCATCTTGCTAAATTGAAACTCTGTGTTTATTAAATAATTCCTCTTTGCCAGTTTTCCCCCAGCCCCCAACAACCACCATTCTACTTTCTGTGTCTAAGAATTTGACGACCTTAGATACCTCTTGTAAATAGAATCAGATACATATTTTTATTAAATATTATTGTCCTTTCATTGCTCCTTTATTGTCAGAGTATTACATCATTTTTAAAAATATTGTGCAGTAAAGGAAGCAAAACAAAAAATTCGTCATTAAACAGTGCCAGTGGGTTACATAGGGATCAGAATCATTGAGTCCCAGCCAAACCCACTGAACCATATCCATAACATTGCATTCTAGCAACCTTTTTTTTTTAAGATTTTATTTTTAAGTAATCTTCATACCCAACATGGAGCTCGAACTCACAACTCCAAGATCAAGAGTCTCGTGCTCTACTGGCTGAGCCAGTCAAGTGCCTCAAGTAACCTTGTGAAAATACTGAGTCCTTGCTAAATACACCACAGAATTTCCTGTCCCTCTGCTTTGTCTTACAGCATTCCTTCCCCTGTAGCTACTTTATAGCTTGTTTCCAACCTTCACAGCATAGTTTGGAGGCACCTCCCTTCTCCATGCTGCCTTTCCACATTTCATTAACCTGCAGTGAGTCCTGAAACATCCACTCTCTATAGCTGTTCTTCGGCAATGAATCATGCACTCTTTTGAAATAGAAGTGTTACTGTGTAACAAAACCAAAAGACAACTGACAGAATGGGAGAAGATATTTGCAAATGACATATCAGATAAAGGGCTAGTATCCAAAATCTATAAAGAGCTTAGCAAACTCAATACCCAAAGAATAAATAATCCAATCAAGAAATGGGCAGAGGACATGAACAGACATTTCTGCAAAGAAGACATCCAGATGGCCAACAGACACATGAAAAAGTGCTCCACATCACTGGGCATCAGGGAAATACAAATCAAAACCACAATGACACCAGTCAGAATGGCTAAAATTATCAAGTCAGGAAATGACAGATGCTGGTGAGGATGCAGAGAAAGGAGAACCCTCCTACACTGTTGGTGGGAATACAAGCTGGTGCAACCACTCTGGAAAACAGCATGGAGGTTCCTCAAACCTCCAAATTTCAAAAAGTTGAAAATAGAGCTACCTTACAACCCAGCAATTGCACTACTGGGTATTTACCAAAGATACAAACGTAGTGATCCAAAGGGGCACACGCACCTTCATGTTTATAGCAGCAATATCCACAATAGCCAAACTATGGAAACAACCTAGATGTCCATCAACAGATGAATGGATAAAGAAGAAGTAGTATGTATATATATATATATACACACACACACACACATACACACACACAATGGAATACTATGCAGCCATCAAAAGAAATGAAATCTTGCCATTTGGGACAATGTGGATGGAAGTAGAGGGTATTATGCTTATCGAAATAAGTCAATCACAGAAAGACAACTATCATATGATCTCCCTGATATTAGGAAGTGGAGATGCAACGTGGGGAGTTTGGGGGGTCGGAGAAGAATAAATGAAACAAGATGGGATCGGGAGGGAGACAAACCATAAGAAACTCTTAATGTCACAAAACAAACTGAGGGTGGCCAGGGGGGAGGGAGGGAGGGAGAGGGTGGTGGAATTATGGACATTGGGGAGGTTATGTGCTATGGTGAGTGCTGTGAAGTGTGTAAACCTGGCAATTCACAGACCTGTGCCCCTGGGGCTAATAATACATTATATGTTTATAAAAATTTTAAAAAAAGAAGTGTTACTGTGCTATTCTGTAGTGTTGTGTGACTACATTATCTCTCCAGCTGTATCTGATAGTTCTTTGTTTCTCCCACAGGTCTTCAGGAGTATCCTAGGCAGTTAATAAATATTTGTTGATTGCCTGAAACAACTACTTGCAAATAGACTCAATCAGTTTCAGTATTAAAGACTAAAGAGTTTTATATCTGTTCTCTTTATCTTTTAAATTATTTTTTTTAAGTAGGCTCCATGCCCAACATGGGGCTTGAACTCATGACCTCGAGAGTCGCATGCTCTCCCAGCTGAGCCAGCCAGATGCTCTTTTCTCTTTAGAGATGGAATCTGCTGATTCCACGTGTTTATGCAGTGCAGATTCTAGAACAGCTCTTTCTCTGCTGAGCACCAGTGAGTTTATCAAGAGATAAATCTGGAATAAATCTGGAGCTAAATCCATTAAGCATTGTGCTTACTCCATTTCACAGCGACATGGCCATTACACCACTCAAGGACTCAAACAACATAGGACTACATGCCATTGTTTGTAAACCACATTTTTTATATTAATAATATTTATAAATGTTACCTGTGAACTTTTTCAATATTGTAAATTTCATTCTATCTTCCTTTGAAAGAAGTATACGGTTGGTGGCAACAGGGATATACCTTAAATCATTAAAATCACTTAAATTGTTAACCCACAGGCTGTAGTCTAACCTGGAACTCCATCCCATGGTGAAAAAACTTCCCTTATTACCACAGCCTGCCTTCTCTAAAACTTGAGCTCTCTCCGACACTGTTCATCTCCTGCTGGAATAAGGGCCAAGGAATAAGAGTCAGCATTCTTTTTTTTTTTTTTTTTTTT
>ML096178.1:0-13018 GCA_003697995.1 Taxidea taxus jeffersonii
AAAAAAAAAGGAAATTTTATGGACGTTTGGAGTTTGAGATGCCTGTGCAGTAGAAGGTCATCTAAGAATTAGTTATATCAGTAGGTCTAGACTTTAGAAAAAGTCTAAAAGGAAATGTCTATTTGGTTAAGTATCAGAATCACTTATGAAGCTTTTAAAACCCATGATGCCCAGGGTTCATAACAAATCAACTAAATTGGAATCTCCACCAACTAAAAGCAGGCATTAGCATTTTTAGACCTCCCCAGGTTAGTCCAATATTGAGAAACAATACTCCAGTGTGTCTGGCTAATATTTTAATATATTTTCAACCATGGGAAAATTCAGGCAACAAAACACTTGGAGATTTAACTGTTGACTTAGGTATGGTTCCAGTTTCCCCACAAGATCCTTGTATTTTGTCCCTTTATTATGGACTTCTCTCGGTAAGTAGATCAGAGTTCAAATCCTGCCTGCTCCACTTGCTAGACTGCAGACCTAGGCTGAGGCACTTCCCGTGCCTTTTTTTAGATGTGAAAATGAGGTTAGCACTAACTGGAAGAAAACTATAGGTAATCAACAATGTAATTCAAGTAAGGCCCCAAAGAGAGGAGCAAATACTTTGTAGCAGTTCCATATATAAGCTACATAGTTCATGTAGAGGAATAGGAGCCAGTTTCTGTTGTTCTGCTGCTAGTGGTCTTAAGCGAATCCGGTTTGAGGTCTGCAGCCATCCCAGGGTGGATATACACACTGTATCTCAAGCTTCTGTCACTCACTGTCAAGGTTTTGTAATATGTTCACCTTGGTTAACAGTGTGAGGAGGACGGATTGTAAATGAGGCAGCCGGTAGGTACGGCCAGGCCACAGTGATAAGGCATAACCTTATAACATACAGCGGTTTTCTGTCTCCTCCCCCAACCCCCAGGGGTCTGGCTTAGCATCTAAATTTCATTTTCCTTCTTGCCACTTTTCTCTTCTCAATGCATTTCCTTCTCTCATGCCTTCAGATACTCTTTTCCCTAGGCTGCTCTGGTTCATGCCTCACCCCCTCGATGCGTGAGCCCCTGGTCCTTAGTAAAGATTCCTCAAGCTACCCTCTAATTTTCATCTCCTTCCTTTTCCCTTCGCTATGGTGGCATCATCTGGTTTTTGAGATATTTCACAAAACCTTGACAGGCATTAAGCCATAGAAACCACTTAGGGAAATGGGAATTGGATTCATTTACATGCCATTACCCCAAATCTAAACGTTGCTCATTTGTGATAATACCAAAATGCAAACATCTATCTAATCTCCTGGCACATTTCAATAAAAGTATGATTATACACAGATTGGTATCATTTATTGAGAACAGAATACATGAGGAAGCATCCCTCCTTTGCCTACCCACCACTCATTCCTATGAGCCTTATTAATGCCTTTTTGGAATGCAGATGTCACCAACAGAGTGCCTAAAGCTTTCATCCCATCTGCCTTCACATCTAGTACAGCAGAGTCCAGCAACTTTCACAAACAAAATTACATATACAGTATGCATTTTTTCCGAAGATCATCCGACAGACAAGCAAAATAAGAACCGATGTTCTTTCCCCTCGTTCCCATCAGAAAGCCCAAAATACTTGAACTCAGCACCTTCTCACGGAAGGTGCACGGGAGAGCAGAGCACACAGGACTTACCTGGAGCGGGGGAGGGGGTGAGGTGAGGGCTGAGCTGCAGGGTTTCTGGCCTACAGCACATGCATTACGCACAAAGCCATCTTTGGCTGATTTTCAAGACAGAGGCAGGGGTGATGCAGAAAGACACTGTGAACGCCTTATATGGAAAGAAGCCAGCCTGGAGCAGCATGCAGAGCAGGCTGAATTAAACGTGCAGATTAAATGAACAGCTTGCTTTATGTACATCAGTTAAGTTCAAAGCTTTCTGGCCTACTGCTAATAGCGGGCTTGAAATCAACAGGGATGGGAGCGGCAAGGGGGCTATGAGAAGGTAGGTGGGAGCCACTCTCAGGGCTGAGTCTCTCCTCCCCTTCTTCATCTCTATTGCCTTGCTCCCCAGCATGGGACAATTTATCTATAGCACCTGTACTTGGGAGGATGAGGTTCCATCCCCACTGGGCCTCAAGTCTCCAATCAACAGCATTTGATTGGAGCACCTTTTAAAAGGGGAGTGGATAACAAGAACTTACTAGCACAGGTTCTAACACTCTAACCTGCAGAACAAGGGAATAAGCCCTGCCGGCCCAGGCATAGAGCTCACCACAGACCCTAGATGACAATTTCCTCACGTATGGGACATGACACACAATGGTCCTGTACTATTAGAATTACTAATATTGCAGTTACAATCCACAAGGTCTAACAGTGGTTCTAGTATCAGTCCAGTGAGGTTGGCAGGTGTACCCCTGGAGGTCTAGATGTAGGGGCTACTAGGCTCTCCCCTAGTTGCCAGCCCCTGCTCTCCACCACACTGCTTCCTGAGAGAGCAGGGCTGCTCCTGGGATTGCCATGTTATTGAACGGTACTGGCTCACTCAGTCACAGTATAGGCAGACTCCACTCTCCCTGCTCCCAAGTCACCCCTGTCCTCACGACAAAGGCTTTATTTATACCATTTCTAAAGAGGCAGGCAGGAAGGCCGGGGAGTTGCTCCTTGGTAGAGAGGATGCAGGGGAACTAGCAGTACAAGGAACCAGTAGTACCTGTGAGCCTGACTTTCTTTACGGTTGGGGCTGGGAGAATTGCCCCTGAAATTCCTCTCTAGGCTTTTCTCCACCCACCACCACATGAGTGTGTGAAAGGACAGAAGTGGTCGCCCACAAGGCCCCTTCTCTCTGTCCCAGTGTCCTCCTCCCCACCACTGCAGGGTCTCAGAGGAATGGGGGAGTAACTCAACTCAGGAACAGGACCCACATTCCTGTCTGTCCTCGCCTGCTGGAAACCATTCTTCCCTACCACAGCAGTCTTCTCTCTCGAGGGACCCCTAACCTTTTCCTTGCTTAGTCAAATCCAAATTCCAAGCTTCAAGGAAGAAGGAAACACTTTTCTGCCCCCTTCTTAGTTCAAAGGGAAATATATCAAAATGAAACACTGGACTCTGCCTTCAGGCCTCTCTTTGCAATTTGTATCAACTGGAAGATGGTGATATTTTGATTTTTTAAAGATCTTATTACTAGACAAAGAGAGACATCATGAACAAGAGGGAGGGGCAGAAGGAGAAGCAAACTCCCTGCTGAACAGGGAGTCCAATGTGAGGCTCAATCCCAGGCCTCTGGGATCATGACCTCAGCTGAAGGCAGAAGTTTAACCCACTAAGCCACCCAGGCACCCCAAAGATGGTGATTTCTAGACAGAGGCAAGCCCAATGTCAGGACGACCACAACCAAGGGTTCTGAAGACACTATCTACGCTTTCTTCGAGGGCGGGGGGCGGGGGCGGCATTCAAGAATGGAAGGCAAGAGGACCATGTGGTCTCAGGCTTTCACAGCAGAGCTCTAGAAACACCGCTCCTGTCCATGCATAGACCCTGGCCCCAGAGCCACAGGACAGAGCAAGGAACACCATGTGTAGCTGAAGATGAGTGGCTCTTTCTGTTTCTAAACACTGAACAAGGCACTCAACAGCATTCTAAACAAGGAACTCCTTGGTCAGCTAAGGAACTTGAACTCTCTACAACACTATTTAAAAAGAACCAACCAACCAAACAAAAAAGCTTATTTTAGAAGTTACATAAAACATTCTTCTAGAAAATACAGATAAAACATGAAGACAAAACCATTCCCTACAATTCTACTCCCCAATTAATCACCATTAACTTATTTATAAACTTCTCGAGGGACTTTTTATGTACTGTGCCTGAGTCTCGGCTCCTTCTAATAAAACTGAATTTTATAACCTCAGTTGTCCACTACAGAGACCTGTAATTTGTACAGAAGATGCTTACAATCCCCACAGAAGGTATTTCTTGGCTGTGGTAACTGGGAGGAATCCTGACTTGTAAGGCTGGGGAGGATGCCAGAGCCAGCCTAGCTGCTGGATGAGGGGAAGTGTTTTTACTTCTGAGCTCCGAGGAGGTCCCAGAGGCAGGTAGGGTCCTTCATGGGCACACGGAGCTCAGGCCTACACCCCATGCAGGCTGCACAAGCAGCTGGCAGGACTGGCCATTCACTTCACCCCAGAGCGCCTAGGAGTTGAGTATCAGGACCTTCCCATCCTGAAACGACTCAGCGAAATTTCTGTCCCTTGCTGCCTTAGCCTTCCCCGGACCTCCTGCCGCTTGGGTTTCTTCATCTCTTTTCAGCTTGGCCTCTAAGGTCCTCATAAAGTCTCCATGCTTCTCCACCTCTATCCGTGCTAGGCAGACATGACAAGCAGCAAGGATCCTTATTGGTTACGGAGGGAGAAGAGGGTATTAAAACAGAAGACTAACACTGAATGCTTCTCACACACAAGGAAATGGTTCCTATTTTGAAAAATGGACTCCTGTCTGCTTCTTCCTGGGGGAGCCTGGGAAAATGCAGCTCCTGTGAGGGGACACACGGTCCCGTGAAGCTTGTAGGTGGGTCTGCTGTCCTGCCAAGACTCTACCTACAAACGGGGGAAAGGCTGACTGGTCAGCCTTCTTCCCATGCATCTCGACCGCTGAACTCCAGAAATGCAGTGTGCAGCAGGGTTGGGGGGCGGGGGAGACGCTCAAAACCACAGGGAGAGCTGAGGTTCGGGCCTTGGAAAAAGAGGACTGAGAGTGATCTACTGACTTCCTGAGAAATGGAATGATGTTAACTGCCCACCCAATCTGTGGACTGCTATTATACTTGTATTATTTTCCTATCACTGCCTCCCCAAATTCCAGTAAGGCTTAAAGAACAAAAGCTTATTTTCTTACTGTTCAGTAGGTCAGAAGTCTGTCACAAGTCCCGTGCGTGTAAGATCAACGTGTTGGGCCCAGTCCCAAGTTATTTTCTGGAGGCTTGGGGGAGAGTCTGTTTTTCTGCCATTTCCACCAGTGTCTGGAAGTCCATAATTTCTGGCTCATGGCTGCCTTCACTCTTTGAGGCCAGGAAGGGGTGGTGTCTTCTCTAACAGGATCCCCATACTGACGTCTGCCTCCTTCTTCCACCTTTAAGGGCCCTTGTGATTGATTATATAGGGTCCACCTGGGTAATCAAGAGTCCCCTTCCTGTTTTGAAGTCAGCTGATTAGGGATCTTAATTCCATCTGCAACCTTTGCCACAGAGCCCAACAGATTCACAGGTTCCAGGGATTAGGATGTAGACAAGTTGAAACTGGGGACTGTATTCTGCCTATCACATTGTCGGTATGCATACCTGAGCTTCTACCCATTGTAGCCACCTTTATATCTCTTCCTGCTTCCCATAATAACAAACCCTTCAATGACTTCCACTACTCTTCAAAAGAGAGAAGGTTATTTTCAGTGATCCTTCTCACCCTTTGATGTTCTATATCCTGCTACTCAAAGTATGGTCTGTGGACCAGAGGCATCAGCAACACCTGGGAGCTTGTTAAAATGCATCTTGCCAGCCCCACAGAATCAGAATCCACACTTGGACAAGATCTCCAGGTGACTGCTATGCACTGTTTTCGAACATTCCAAATTCTAGAAGCTTGAGTATTCTTGAAGAAGTAATATGCAAAAAAACAAGCCCCTTCCACCCCCAAAACAGGGCAAGTTTTTACCAAGAGAACAACTAAGGCTTAGAGAGGTTAAACAATTGGACAAAATCATTTAGTGCGGGGTTCCCAAACTTCCCTAATACATTAGAATCCCCCTGGGGACCTGGAGGAGTTTTTTAGAAATCCTCCAGGCCAGGCTGCATCCCAAAACAAGGAAACTCACCTGCTTCTAAAACTCCCCAGATGTCTGGAGTGTGCAGCCAGTTTAGGAAGTCTGGGATTTAGAAGACTTTCAGTGGTGAAGAGAGGCTAAATTATGAGTTTTCAGAATATCCATCTGCCCCAGTTTGCCCTGAATTCTTCTGGTTTTAAAAGTGAAAGTCTCACATTTCAAGAACTCCTTAGTCCTAGGCAAACTGGGAAAAGGTGGTCATCCCTGTTTTCAGATACAAAATCCAGACCGTCTCCAGGTGCCACAGAAAAAGAGTCTAGTTTTTCACCCCTACATTTTCTTTTGGTTTCTTATGGGATGCACGATGGACATGGATTAGCCATTGTTGGGGTTGGGGGTACTCTCAGAATGTGTGAGTGAGAAGGGTAACCCCATGCTCTCCTTTAGACCTGAGATAAATTCTTAGGCGTGTTCATCTGTATCCCCCAGAGCTTAGGAAAGCACACTAACCGTCCTTAAATCCCATTGGTTCTCTACAAGCATGACAATGAAATGATGGGGAAGAAGGGCAAAAGTAGGTGATCTCTTTTTCCTCCCATTCGCCCTTTAATTTTTTAAATTTCCTCCCCCCATTTCTAACATTCCTTACCTAAGGAACATGTTTAGAATCTCAGGTCATAAGAGGAAGGTATGTATTAGTTGCTTGTAACATTTTTTTCTTTAATGGAAAGCAGCCATACAAGTAAACCCAGCATCTCTAAAGTGAAAATATAAAGAATTACATATGGTACTCCTCACAATTGAGGTGGATGAGCCTTTCTATTCATTTATTTTTAAGAAATGTTTTCAAACAAGAGAGGGGAGGTTTGACCTTTACCCCATCACGGATGGCTGGACAGAAGTCCACCTCCAGACCCAGCATATCCCTCAGCTTGGAATGGAAACCAGACACACCTCAGGTAGTGAATAAAAGTACCTTCTCTTACCTTCACCCACAGACTTCCCATAATTGTCAGGTCTCCTAGTGGACTTTTATTTAAAGTGACACCAAAAATGCTCTGATTGCCAAGAAGGGGTTGAACTCATTGAAAATTTAAGTCAGAAACAGTAACTTCTCAAGGTTCCCGCTTCGCTATAGACACCTAAAGGAAACTCTTAGTAGAGGATCAAGAGGAAGGAGAGAAGAGAGGAGAATGTTGCTGTGTTTAATCCCCCCTTTGACTCCAGGCTGTGCCTGGCCACTTGCCCAAACACACCTACAGGATCGCCATGGGCTTAATAGTGCATTTGCTTTAAAGGGATTTCATCTAAAGCAAATACCATATGGAAAACACTTTGCCCCTTTACTCCTTAGTGCTTTGGGGGAGAACTACGCGAAAAGTAATTTTTTTTTTTTCTTTTTGGATTCTCACATCAGCTTCAGGAGAGACAAATTACTTATCTGGAATATATCCTAATAAAAAGATTATGCTTCTTGGAAGAAACTACAGATTTAATTTTGGTGTACCAAGCACTGGAGAAAATCTTTTTGCTCTAAATGGTTTCTACATGTTGTCTTCATTCTTGCACTTCAGCTACTCATAATTCTTAATGATTGAAGTGTCAATTTGAATTTTATCACCATCAAAATAATGTACTTTTTACTCTGTGGAGCTTAGGTGAAGATTTTTTTTAATCCATTAATCTGAAAAAAGTTCTCTTGAGCATATCATATAACAATTTCTTAGAAATTGTATCTCTGTTATAGATAGGATTTGGGGGCTGTTTTTGCTTTATAAACATATATGCATGTGTCAGGCTCTTAGTAAATTCATTTCTAACAAACACAAGATGGAATAATTGTAGGAGTACATATTCTGACAATGCCATCACTATCTGGATGACAAAAAAAAAAATCTGATGCCAGAAGGAATCGCTCTGAATATGTAGTGTTATAGAAATCAAGGATTATGTGGTAGTCTCCTACCAGGAAAGCACTGGAGCAATGGAAATAAATAACATGATAGGACATAACACAATCGAAGGCTATTACAAAGAAAAAAAAAACCTTCACCTTTTAAATTTGAAAGGCAAACGGTCCCAGAGCCTGGCTCTGGAGGAATCATTCTGATCCTTCTATCTTTTGTTTGGGTGCTGAAGGCTATGAGTGTTTTCTGTGTATAAAGCTGATATTCCTAGCAAAGGGCTCACTGATTCATACTACTGCGTGATTTATATTCTAGGGGTATTTTCAGCATGCTCAGTTACAACGCACTTGAGAAATGCAGTTTTAAAAATAATTACTGTTGGGGCACCTGGGTGGTTCAGTTGGTTAAGCGTCTGCCTTGAGCTCAGGTCATGATCTTGAGGTCCTGGGATCAAGCCCCGCATTGGGCTCCCTGCTCAGTGGGGACCCTGTTTCTCCCTCTTCTTCTGTCTGCTGCTCCCCTTGCTTGTGCTCTCTCCCTCTGACAAACAAATAAATAAAATCTTTAAAAATCTGTTATTGTTTTTTATTGTTTTCATTGTTATCTGGGGGGAGGGGCTGGGGGACTGTTTGTTTTCCCCTGTGAGCTGATGTAACGGTCACAAGGAATATATCATGTTTAAGCACAGAGTAAATACATGCTTTGACAATGACTGTCAAAGACTAGCAACTGTACCTATAATAACAAGTGGACACGGTGAGTGTTCACCTTCGGAATCGTTATTTACATACAGCATTCGAGGTATTCAAGTGTGTACTGAGAAACGTGGGGACAACTCAAGATAGGAGATTTGAATAAGGGCTATTAAAGGAAGCAGAGGGCATGGAGCTTTGGGTAGGAGTTGAGGGTACGGATCCCATTTCATGCCGCATGCATACAGGCAGAGAGGAGGCTTCCCTCCTCCCAAGGTGCTCTCCTCTAAGCCTTCTGTTTAAGCAGCTGACATTAAACCCAGTAGTGCCCCAGGCCACAGGTGGCAAGGTACTCTGTCTCTCATTCACTCATCCACTCATTCATTGGTTCTTTCACCAAAGCTTTGTTGACATTACCTTTCTTAATCATGGGTTTAAGGGGTGAAAGAAGACTCAGTCTTCCTCCCTCAGGGTGCTTTCAGGTCAACAGGGTTTCACATGGAAAGTAGACATTCCTAAGTGCCACAAAGTTGAAAAAGTAGAATCTGGGAGCCATTAGCTGGAAGTGAGAGTCTCAGGGAGGATCCATGGAGAAGGTAACATCTGGCCTTGAAAAATGAGTAAACAGAGACACACAGAGACCAGCCTCAGGGACTGAGGTGGTGGGTGGGAGGGTGTGTTCTACTTTAGCTTATTTTGGAGACCAAGCCCAGTGGCCAGGCTGTAGGGAGAGAAGAGATATGGCTTCAGATTGCATGTAGATTATAGAAGGTTCCACAGGTAGAGGATTTAAACCTAATTCTTAGATTCAGGGAGTCACTGGAAGATTATGAGAAGGGTGGTGACAGGACAAAAGAGTGGCTGCAGATTGATTTAGCGAACTGTTCTACTCCCTGCTTTGTCAACTCAGCATTAAGTCTCAACACCTCAAAAGTGTATACATTCTGTAGTACATTAACATCTCTCCTGCACATGTAAAATAGCGCTAGTTAAGGACCCTGCTTGGGAGAACTGAGAAAATAGTTTCTAAATCACATTCAGATGACAGACCCTAGCTGAGAAAGGAGGTGATAGGAAAGGACACTCTTTTACAAGTCCAAGTGAAAGAAATAAACGAAGGTGATGGCAAAGGGGGAAATAGGCCTTGATTTTAATCAGATGATATCTACATAGTAGAGACCATTCTCCTGGCCAGAAGGACACAGGTTAACAGGAAATTCTGGAGGGCCACACTGTGCAATTGAATGTCACACTGATGAACACCTGTGAGTACTCTTGGCTGCGGGTTTGAAATTTTTTTGTTTGATATCTTTATTTTCAGAAGGTTTTCTCCTTTATAGGAGAAAAGGTGCAGTTTCAGTTACCACTCAAAGATAGGGCTGGAGTGTAAGTCAGAAAAAAGCCACATTTGGAATCCCAGGGAGAAATGAAGATCTGAATGACGTTATAGCCAGGACACAGTAAAGATTATGAGGTCGGTCATTAATAATAAAATAGTAGATATATCATGTTAGTCACATTTCTTTGCAATGGCGTGCCCATTTTCAGCCCAATCATGAAATGACAATCAACTCTGTCTTCCAAAAGAGGGTTTCCAAAGCTCTACCTAAGGTCCCCAGAGATCCTAGAACACTTATTATACCAGCCCAGCCTGGCCTCCAAAATAATCTGACACAGGTTCTGGCTCACTCTGGCTAGGACAGGGTGTTGCAGCTTCCCACCAACATTGTCCACATGCTGCTGAATATATTAGAAGGACGCTGATTTCAGTAAAAATCAATGGGCAAGCGCTCAGTTCATAAGGGTAATAGTCTGAGCAAGTACATAAGCAAAGAGCAAAATCTACTTACTAAGGACCCTAGTTACTAGGGACCCAGATTGAAATAGTTTGGAGACATAGATTACATGTAAGTTACAAAAGAAAGATCCAGACCAGACTGCATTATTTCCTTAGACAAGAGGACTTGGAAAGATATTGGTAACCAACCAAGGACTACTCTTAATGATGTGTTATACTTAAATACATAAGCTGTAAAGCCCCAGTCCCTCATATCAGTGAGTACAAATATATTATTTTTTCAGAACTCTTCCAAATGTCAATACTTTGATCCCGAGAAAATCATATTTGGAAGCCCCACTCAAATTAATCATTCCAGAAATCCATTCCCCCCTCTAGGAGACCGGCCTGTCTCCTACCTCCGGCTCTGCAGTCCCCTCTACGTGGAGTCCTATGACCTTACCATCATTTTGCTATCTGACCACTATTGCTCTGCGGCTCCCATTTGCTGCCAGTAACATATCCATGACATTGACCTTCTCTGTTTCTCTGCCCTTGTATGCTCTTCAGCGAAGGCCAGTAGGAAATACCTTTTTGAGGTTCATGATCACTTATCTGACAGAAGGTTTTTACAGCAGAGTGCTGGGATCCCTAGTGTTACAGCCCCTTTTTTAAATATTTTTTTTTATTTTTTATAAACATATAATGTATTATTAGCCCCAGGGGTACAGGTCTGTGAATCGCCAGGTTTACACACTTCACAGCACTCACTATAGCATGTACCCTCCCCAATATCCATAACCCAGCCACCCTATCCCTACCCCCCTCCTCCCAGCCCCCCTTAGTTTGTTTTGTAACATTAAGAGTCTCTTACGATTTGTCTCCCTCCCGATCCCATCTTGTTTCATTTATTCTTTTCCTACCCCCTACCCCCGCCCCATTGAATCTCCACTTCCCCATATCAGGGAGATCATATGATAGTTGTCTTTCTCCAACTGACTTATTTCACAGTCCTTTCTTTTATCTTGCGGTATCTTCCCTCCTCTCTGCAAAGTGCTACCAGACAAGTCTCTCTATCTGATTCCAACTCAGGGTTAGGTTCAAGTTATATTCCACATGGCTAGTTGGTATTTCTCACCTTAAGAGATGTGGCTAAGCACCTATTTAGGGTTTCCCCAACATTCCATACCCTTAAATTCTCCCAAACACACTGATAATCAGGAAATTGGAAGGCCTGGCACACATAAACCATCTACTAGTGATTCAGTTCTGGCTCCTCTAAGATACACTTTTGTTCATCATATATCTATCTTTCCAACTATCATCCATGGGTGTGTTTGTAGTTGCTCACTTCAAAAAATCCCGAATTAAAGAGCTCCTTCTAGGTTTTGTTATGTAAATACTTAGAGCTGAAGTCAAGACAGTCAAGGTCAAGAGTGAGAACCTGGATAATGTCAGCTTGTCTTTGTGACTCTTTGTTAGCACTGGACTGCACTCTTCTTTATGAGACTGACATTGTGAATGTTCAGCTCTGCACTGCCTGTAATGTACAACAGAAAGAATAGAATGAGGTCGTGCCCTAATGCTTTAGCAGGGGCAGAGCAAAGGCGGCTTAATAAATGGCTGCTAATGGAATGCACAAGCCTTCAAAGATGGCCCCAAGTTCTCTATCCTATCTGACACAGAGGATGATGGTCTTATTAACTTATTAACAAGAGAAGACCTGAGCTGCAGTAGGTTTGGGAGTGAGGGTGATTCATTCAATTTTTGACACGCTGAATTAGGGATTATCGTGGGTGATCTGCGTGAAATGCCCAGAGTCCATCAGACTTAGGGAACTTGGAAGAGAAGTCCAAACTCGGGACTTATGTTTGAGAGTTGTTCACACTGACATGATAGATAGAGGCCATCGGTATAAATAATTTCAGTTTACTACTTTGACATTCAGGCTGGGTATGAGAAGCAGGGAAGTGGGCAGGCAAGTTAGTACTCTTGACATGTCTCACTTCATAATGACCTATTCGTAACTGTTCATGATAAGTAGGACAAGAAAAGCAAGTGAGTCTAGAATGACAAAGCAGTGTCAAAGCCCATTCTAGCCTTTATCTGGACTTCAAACTCAGGTAGCAGTGGCTTAAGTGAGAGTAACAGCTTTGCCCTGCCTATATTTCTTTTTCTTACTGGAAATGCATCTAAGTTAGTGGAAGTGGAAGAGATAACCAGCTCCTGAATAACTGACAAATGCCTGCTCTCCTATAGCGACTCATTAGTGATTCTAAGATTCACAATCTGTAAAACCAATTAGACCAAGAGGGTAAAATCCTGGAAAGCCCTAAGTCTTGTTGAGCTGCAGCCAAGAACACATTGCAAGATTCTATACAATCTTCAGAAAAAAAATCTGCTAACTTGGCTAGTGAGGGATGCTGCGTTTAATATTTTTGCCTCCTAAATCCTATGTGATTCACATAGCTATTAGTTCCTAGAGCATATGTAATAAAACTCTAAGGTGCAGAAAAATGATAGGTTGGGTTTTTCCAAATATATAGAGTAGTAGTTTGAATTACAGTATGATCACAAAGATTCATTTCTTCATCAAGTATCAAATAAGCACCAACAGTGTGCTAGCCATGAACAAGATTCAGGGCTTACAAATCTGGCAAACAGAATTATACAAAGAACACAGTCCTTCTCCTTCAAGAAATTCCCAGTATTATGGGAGACAGCGAAACATAAAAATAGTTCTAATTAAACGTGCCAAAATGCTACAGTGTCATACGAAGTGCTGCAGACAGACAAATTAATTTTCACTGGAGGATTTGGGAAGGCTTCTAAGTGTTATTTGAGATGGGTCTTGAGA